>JAUTBX010041334.1:0-13216 GCA_032361465.1 Lepetodrilus tevnianus | reverse complement strand
AGCCTCGGATTTTGCTTACTTTTATCAACTCGTAGGATAACATTGATATCAAAAGACACTCGGTAGAGATTCTCTATTTAACCTATATGGCAATGTTGATAACTAACTTATACATCTTGGGTAAAAAGACACTCATTGCATCTGTTTTAATACCATATATTACAACCATGGCAGCTCAAAGTATCTGGATTTAATCAAAACACAAATAAACTGACTACCTTGCATATTTTATATGATATATAGGCACTGACACATATCACTAGTTAGGGCACTTATCCATATGCAATAAAAGTCGAATAATGGATAATAAATTACAAATATTTATATGTTACTTTAGTGATGGTATGTATGTACATTTCAAAGGTACAGTGTAAAGGTCCTTGCACACCGAAGACGAATTTCGTGGCGACAAATCCGGCGACATACGCTCTGAGATAGAACCGTATCATTTATCTATATGCTTGCACACCGAAAGCGAAACTCGCAACGACAAATTTCGATAGAATCTTTTGATGTCGCTGCTGACTGGCGACACGATATTTCGCTCTCCTCTGGTGTGCAAGGACCTTAAGGCGGTGAAGGTAAGCATGGCATACGCATTTATAGTTTGAAATGATTACTTTTGACATGTGAAAGAGAAGAGTGAAATGAGCGAGATAATATCTGAGGCTGTATATTAGAAGTGTTTATTTCCCTTGTTAGACCAAACAAAACCTAGATGTTATCAAGTTGTGGCCAAGGTATGCATCCACCATGTCCACTGGCAATTGCCCGGTTTCGGGGAATATAAATGAGAATACCAGGGTAAGAAGCCTGGATTTTCATTGTGGCAACTTTCCTTAATCACTTAGCAAGAATTGGTCCACAATTGCGCGCTGTCAAGTCATGCAAGCAAGTAAGCTATATGCAATAAATCACAGCGACAAACAACTGGTCGCGTAACTGTGAACACGAGTCAGGTACAGCCAGAGAGATGGCCGTTTTCATACGGCTTAAAGGATAATCCAAAGATAACATCAAAGAGTATATGTATGAGCATTGTCTTTGAGGGCAGTCATGTGTGCAGTGTATGAATGCTTGGAACAGACCCAGTTTCCAACGAGATAGTAGTGCTTATACACATTTTCCTGTTGGGTGTGACAGAGTGAATCAGACATTCCAATGAGGTAGAAAATCAGAGATTTATATTTATGTGTCAGCAAATAATCTTTTGTAAAAATATATAGAACATATTTTTGAGTGAGTTCACACCTTTACAAAAACATACTAAATCTAATGACTTAAGTCCATACAAACCACACACATCATTCCACGTGATAAAGTAAGCTTTTTAACTTCTAAGGCAACTTGTCCATGACTTTATTGTCATTGAATATGAATTTATTTTGATAAAGAAGCTCTCGGCACAAAGTCAAGTGCAGCTAAGCAAAGAGGATGAGGATATAAATTGTGAAAGTGTGATAGAGCAACTTCTTGAAACGCCTCTCCCATTGTGCTCAGCCATTGCAGAGGGTCCATTCCGCCTAACAGCTACAAAAGAGCCAGATTGTGAAGTAGTATAGAGTCTGTGTGGAGGAAATTCAATGAAGAGGGTGTTAAAGATTGAAGGAGGACTGAATTAATAAAGTCTATGCTTTCTTTGCTGATTGTGAGGAGGAGACGGAGGATAATGGATCCTCTTCACGTAGTCATGTTATTATGTTCTGCCCACAAACTTGTGTACGTTATTGTACCCACTGAGCTCTCTCTCTCTCTCTCTCTCTCTCTCTCTCTCTCTCTCTCTCTCTCTCTCTCTCTGGGTCTTGGCCTCCATCTTGTATTGGTTAGAAAACTGTGCTGTGTGTGATAAATGATATCATATGATAGCCTAATAAAAGCTGGTTATGCATAGATGGTTTGGAAATTTATGGACAACAAAACAGTTTGAGGAAATAAAATAAAAATATAAAAATATATTTATGGTATTAAATTATGGTATATGTTAGATGTACATGTATGTTTTGGAAAATGTATAGGTTTATTTCTTGACACTCACAGAAGCATCACAACACCATCTTTTGCCCCTAAGTTATTTCCATTACTTCATACGTTACACTCCCTGTGAGCTTTAGTCAGTCACACTAACATTTCCGTAATTTACCCCCTCGGCAAAGATTTGCATCATGGGATGAGATATTTCTATTTTTAGTTCCATGGAAGACATCCAAACATCCCTGAGAATTATGTACCAATGACCATTCATGTTTCTATACAATTATATAGTCTACACAAATTCACAATCTTTTCAATAAATATTAAAATATATCATCAATTTTCATAAGATTATCCTTTATTGTATCACAATTTCTTTTCAAGTCAAATAGTTCCTGAAAATTAAATTTGATAATTGTATCAACTGTATATTTTACCAACCAAATAAATAAATAAAAAGTTTTGAAAAAAGTTTTTTTGTCCCCAAATTTATTTTAATCTACCGTAACATGTTCCGCATAATTATGCTTATGTTTGAGATTTATTTTGTTAACACCTCTATGGCCTTCCTGCTACCATGGTCTAGAGATGGTGTTTGCACAAGAATTGTTGTGGTCAGTCTCTATTGCATTATCCCAGTTGTGAAAGTAACATGGCAATATAGATAGCAGTATGAAAACTTGACAGGAGTGTCATAAACAATCTCATAAATCATTGCACACTAATTGCAAGGGTAAACATGCTAAGTACAAGTAATATTCCCCCTGTGGTCTGCCTAATACACTACAGCAGCCAAGTTGCATAATATTACTTGTGTAAGGCAGTTAATGCATTCAGCATTATGCAGGCAGTCCACCAAAGTTATTTTAAAGCATTTAGCCACGAAGGATAACACAAGTTGCTGGTTGGAATGTTCTGGTAATGGTATTTTCCCAGATGTAACCCGAGGTACGCTGTGAGGATGTTAGCCATAGCTGTGATCCTGTGTAGGAGGCTCTCATTATTATGTGCTTTCCAGGGTAAATGAAAATGTGTTTCAAATATAATTTACATAGGAACGTAGTTTTATATTGGACAGTTGTAAGAAGCTTCTGAGATTGAATCCCATTTGTAGTGCTTTGTGCATTCAATTACATGTATGCACATTATGAAAATAAATCAATTATAAATCTGTAATAGGCAGACATGTTTATTTCAATCAAACTGGGCCTAAAATATCTATTATTATATGTATATATAACTACTGTATTCTGCTACATCATGAACAAATTGCCATGTTATCAATTGAAAACTTTGTGATTTATGGTAACTAGAAATTTTCCGTAGTTTATGGTAACTATTTGGACATTTTGAGGGCATGGGCCATAAAATAGTGGTAGCCATCTGATTACAATGTCACTGTCTGAACACTGAGGCCTTCTCTTAATATAGCTGCTATTGATTTCCTTCATGATCACTGCAAATCAATAACATCTGAATAATGAAGAAGGTGTGGTTGAGTGCTGTGGTAGATCATCTGACTTTTAGAGCCAGTGGTCCTGAGATCCGAAGCCGCCCCAGGGACACAGGATCAGTGTGTGCATCAGTTACCTTTCAGACAGGATCATAGCAGGTTGTGCTGCTTGCTGTGAAGTCGTCATCCTTGCTCCAGCAGCCAATGCTAGCATGTTTACTGCAACACTAAGTACCATGGGTGTTGCAGGTTTCATCCTGCCATCAGCTGAAGCTGTGATGTATAAGCAAAAATGTTCTGAAATGTAAAAAGTTAAAAATGGTAATGAAATAAATGACAATTTACATGACCTAAAGGTGAAATATATAAATGATGGAATATGGTACTAATGTTTTCAACAAAATTGAAGAACTAATTTAATTAATATCAAAGTTTTAATTTCAGTAGTTTGGTTATAATAACAGTAATTATTTGATGATGTTTTAAGATTTTTATCATTTGAATATATTATGTAATTTTATGAAATATTATTTAATAGGTATATATGAAATTTGAGAATTGAATAATATTTTGGTACAAAGTGCGAACATCCAAAAAAAAGATATAGACGTAATTATAATTTTAAGGAAATGTCATTACGACAGGACAAATTTTCTTATGACATGTCATTTATATATAATAATCATGGGCCATAAATGTAAACTTCACTTAGGACATTATTTATTCACAATAACGTTTGTATCACATCATTTTACTTGTCATCTGATATGAATCAAGTTAGGTTATGAACCATAATCATGCCATGCTTCTGAACTACCCAACACCAAACTAATGACAGATTAAGGTCATTGTTACAGGTCGTATCACAGTTAACAAGAGCGCTCTCCAAGATGAGATTTCCACCTGACCCTGAAGAGCTGTAGAAACAATCCCTCCTCTCTCACTCACTTCAATCACGCCCAGTTGTAGTCAGATTTGATTTCACAACACAGGAAGTATTTGGGATACAAATATTAATATTGGCTGGCTGGAAGCTTCATTATTTATGATGCGGATGAGTGCTTTAGAGATGGTCTTGAGACGTGTGTATGTCTGTCAAAGTGTCACGGCCTGGACATGGGGATATTTTCATTGTAATTAATGATAGAAGGTGGGGAATAACAGATTGCCTTGGATTGCCATGGTGAACATCAGAGAAAATGATACTATTGATTCCGACGGTGGAATCCAGGCATAAAAGGTGGTCTGGGGATTACATTCTTTGAGAGCTCAGCTTTGACATATATGTTAAGCTGATTTGGAGATTTTCTAAGGCCGAAGTCATGATGTCAGGTATATGAATAATTAATGATAAAAGATGTTTTTGATATATGGTTTTCCTAGCTTGCATATTCACAATATACAGCTTACCGTGTTGTAGGAAGTACATGTAGGTACTTATATTACCCTTCAGTACACCTAGAGGAGATCCATTTGAGCTACACTCTCGGTCATTGGGTAATGCCTACCTAGGACCTAGAGGTTACCTTTATTCATCGTTATTGTATATGTACTTATAGATGTTATATATACCAGTACTTATGTTCTTGTTAATAAATCTGTATATATTATGTACTAGATATTGTATGGGTATCGAGAAAATAAAATATATGATGATACTATCTACCTGCTAAATCAGTCATCACTGATCTACAGGGCTTCTCAGATTCTCACCAGTATGAATAATGTTAAAGGCATTCAAAGGTCTAGATAATTGAAATTGATATTTTCCCATTTGAATCATAAAGACACCAGTAATCTTTCAACACAGTATACATGTAAGATGGTTTGGATGTCTTTTGTGAGCAACGCTACATTATATTCAACAGATGTGGCAATACAGCATTGCATTACACCTTGTGTGACAGCTATTTCACTTACATATCTAAAATAATATCCTTCAATGTTAGAGTTTAAGAAAACATCAACAATACATCTTGCATTCTGGTTCAGTCGTTGCTGCCATAACTAGTATGGTACTGACCCCACTTGTTGTCATCTATGGCAAATATTCTCACAGATGTAGAATGCAATTTACATTTGTCTATGTCAAGTGACACCTGTCAAGTGCTGACATAACAGCTAAAGATTTACCAGATAACTCTGTCTTCTTGCATGGCGTAAACGTTTATAATAATTAGCTGGCCGCATATGATTCACAAAGATATTAAGGTATTCTTGTCCACGCTCCGAGCCTGGTATTGCAGTGTTATATATATATAGCGCTGTGCTGTACTCGGCTGTAGGTATTGCAGTCCCATTACCGATGGTATTGATTTGTATCAGGTGATATTCTGGGAGTCTTTGTATTTCGGTCCATTGTGTGCTTGCTGCTTCAGAAAAGAAATCTAGGATGTAATTACGGGTTGGATTATGTCTTGGACATTGCAGAACGAGATGTGACACTCATGTTCTCAGAGCTGCAAGATTTTGATTTCATAAGTCTTGTGTTTGTTATATAAATTCTTTGTCTTGTCATACATGGATGTATTGTTCATTCTTTTATTTTTATTATATTTTTTTTGTAGACCAATATTTCGCTATTTATGGTTTGGATAATATAGATTTCCTAATTCTGGTTTTGATAATTCATTATTATCGTATGCTTTAAGGCAGTTCAGTAGGTTATACATCCAGGGCAATTTGATGAAGGTTCAATATCCTATCTACCTGTGACCATTAAGAAAATATCTCAGTGACTTTATATTGTTCACGTGTACAATATTATCGTGGATCGTAAGCAATGATCAGCAATGCATTAAAAATTTGCATTAAGTACACTAAAGTATATAAGCCAAGTATCAATTCACCGATTTGGATGAATCCATTCCACGGTGAAGCTGGACTAAACCAAGGGCCAGGTGTTGTTAAAGTATGACAATAAATTATCCAAGATGACCGTTACTCCATGGGTGGTCAGTTTGTGTGAATTACTCTCCAAACTGTAATGGTCATATATTTAGATCAATGATAGTGATATTCACTTTGATGAACATTGGACATAGTCGTACAATGTCAAGCAGCCATCTTGCCTACAGTATATGAAGTTTGTTTGTTAACCTAGGAGTTTCAAAAAGCTCACAATGTCCATTATTTGTCATATAATTACTTGTCAGACACAAATATTATCTTTGGAAATGATAGAATTTAGAAATCTATTGAGAAGAGTGCATTAAAGCAGAAGATTTACTAATGAGCAGTACCTCCAGTATCAAAAGCTAACTGACCACAGAATGTAGTGGGATTTAAATATTCTAATTTTAAAATGTCAATAAAAATAGTACAGCCTTTTGGGGACTGGTGGCAGTATCTCAGAAACAAATACTAATATTTTATATAGGCTAACCTTAGTACTCTATTCACAATGAAGTGAATTAGTTACAATATTTCAATAGAATACATGAATAATTGTAACACATTTCATGCTGTATTAGTCTAATAGGAAGGTAGGGTTCCCATGCACCTATGTGATATATTTTTTTAACTTACTTTTTTTATAATCCTCAAGGTGTCTAGTATACCAATTTTGATGTTCCCAATGCGAAATATTGTCCCATGGTGTCGGTTGGTACCATAATTGAAGGGTACCCTCGAAATTAGATTATATTAGTCTGACTACAATTGACTACTATTTATAACAAACCTATGCATGCATTCATGGATATAGTGTATTTAAATTCTAATTTTATATTCAATGATATTTCATAACTATTGTTTTACATTTTTTCTTTGACATCAATATTTCAAATTTGATAGTGTAGTTTTTAGGACACTTCCAAAAGTATGGTCAGACAAGTTACAATAGAGTTGTAGTTACCAGTAATTAAAAGTGTCTTAGGTACAAAGTTGAACTGCAAATACCAGCAAACAATGGACTTTGTGTTCTGTACTTCAACTTGTTTGTTTCATGAACTTTCGACCATCTTCAAAACTGTGATAGAATTAAGTTGTGGAGAGTTTATTTTTATCTACGTTGCATGAAAGTGAACCAGTTTACGATAACCAATTACCTTCCCAAACAGTTTCCGAAATTCTACACAATTGAAAACATTCTCATTGAGAGGCTGTGTTGAATTCTGTGTTGACTGTTCTCGTCTCTGAATGTAATTAGGAGTCTCAGATGACCACAATGACCCCCAACAACAATTCTTCTTTGTCTAAATGTTGACAATCCCTGCATGGATGGAATGAGGTTTAAGCATGGATGGAATGAATTTAAGACACTGCATGCCAACTATTTGACAGCCAAACCTTCATGGTACATCTGGCTTCTTTTTTTTTACGTGGAATTCTACGAAGCCGGGTGCTTTCAGGTGGTAATAAGGTACCCTTGCTAGTTTAAGGTACCCCTGTTGAGAAGAACCCCATCCCAATCTGTGTACTACGCTATTTTGGGTTGTATTCAGTGTTCAAATATCTATTTTTGATATGTATTGTCAACAAAATTAGCTAAATTTGTGTTGAATTAACTGGACCATGCTCCAAAATAATTTTGGCATTCCATAATTCAAATATAAGCTGTAGATACTATTTTGGATTTTGAATATATTTGATTCTACAGGAATAAAACCTACGAGTGTATTTTTGTAGAAATAAGAAATCCCCAAGCTTTTGCAAATATTTAATTAGGCCTTACGTGTGTTATATTTAGGATTAAATGGGACCAACAAAGGGACAGAATAATTGGCTAGTACGTCTGAACAAGACAACTCAGGATTCATTCAGAACGATCTCAGTTGTTTCCCTTTACTATACAACAAAGTATATAGAAAGTGTAGTACATCATTCGATCATGTCAAAGAGAACTTGTAGCTCTCGGAAGATGAAACATATGCAACATTCCAAAATTAATTTAGTTTAGAGATGGCCACATGCTTTGAAATTCCCCAACCATAATATATAGTTAATGCACGAGGAGACAGTTTCTCATCGTAGACAGGCTCAGTTAATGGCCAAGGTATGAAGCTATACTATCTGATCCTGTCGACAACGAGAAACCAGTCTCCAAGGGTATTAACTGTTTTAAATCATGGCATCAAAACTAAGTTCTATAATGCTAGATGTATATAGAAAGTATTACAAATGTGTGAAAGTAGTTTCAAATTCTTCCACCTCAACCATGCTTTATATGCCCCCAGCTGTGCTTTATTTTAAGCTTGTTAAATTCTAATTTCATGATCAGTGCTATCCATTAAGGTTTTAATTATTAATATGCGAGGAAAAAACATGTTAGCATTCCTGCTTGGAATATCGTGACAAAGACAATAAATCACAAAGCCCTGAGGCATGTCTACAAGATCCTATAGATATGGAGTCGCCAGTCTGCCATTTGTATCATGGGACATATATTACATTCACCACAGTTCCAGAAAATCGATCTTCAAAAATGTAATTAAACTATGAACAATTTCATTACAGAATGTGCATTCCACCTATAACTAGAAGTTCACTAAATAATGGTAACTATAATAATCTCCATTACTAGAAACTGACCAATGTCCAGCTGGTCCATCTAGAATGAAATGGAGCATTTCAACACAATTTACACGGTAAAACAACTAAATATGGTCTATCGCTTGTTTCTGATTATTGTAGCATTAACTATATCATTATAGAAGATCTGGAATAGTAATATCACAGTGTAAATGATGTTTAAGAATGTGGGTGAGATACTAAATGTACTGGCTGCGTGTCCAGCTGCTATGTTAACCCCCCTCTGTTAATGTAAACAACTTGATACCCAAGAAGGATTCAGAAGCAGTTGATGCTAGTCTCATAACAACTGACCAAGGTCAAGAGACTCTTGTGGTGGACATAAATCACTAGTCAATTGGACGACCGTTACTGTTGAATAAGAAGCATTATATTTGGCCGTCTGGGTGCTTAATTTCCAGTTTATAGTCTTACTTCAACATACTACAGTACCACAACTGAAAATGTCAGATGTAAATTTATTTTAAATATATACAACAATAATTTCCATTGACTACTAATTGCCATCATAGCTTTAAATATATATTTATTTATATTTAGGATAAGAAGTACCGTATATGTATTTGGAAATAGATTTGGAAATAATAATTCTTTTACAATCTTTAATATTATAATACTACTACTACTAATAATAATAATAATACTACTACTAATAATAATGTATATTTATTATTATTATTATTATTATTATTATTATTATTATTATTATTATTGTATGGATACATAATAATAATACTAATAAATTTAAAAAAAAATAACAATGAGATAGTTTATTATTGTGTCTTATGCATTATACAATATATACATTATTATTATTATTATTATTATTATTATTGTAATAATAATAATAAATAAATAAAATAATAACAATGAGCTAGTTTATTATTGTTTCCTATGCATTATATAATATACCTGTAAATTATACCTTCTTAACAAACATTCTCAGAATATGTACTATACTGTAGACTCCAAATGACCACAATGTAGCATCTGATCTCTATATATACATCACTACTGAACCAAATAAGCATATTAGTTACCTCTAGCACCGCATGACAGGAGAGCACTCAGTGCACAATAACTCGCCGCACAAATTGACCTTTTCCAAATTCTCTGTGATCTTTCATTTGCTGATTTTATAATATACAACTGGCATGGGGTTCTGGGCTTGACTATGGAATGACATTTGGTTATAACATTTTTTTGTAACATATCAGATTGTAGTCTTTGGCCTTGGAATGGTCCAGTGATGATCTGAATTTATAGGAAGAACCCTATACCGTATGTGTACTTGAACAGAGAAACACACTTGCTTAAAAACCAAAGAGAACCATACCTGTACATATAGAATTCTTACTTACCTAAAAAAACATATTACCTTTATATATTTCTAAATAGTATAAATGCTGAAACGTATTTTCAATAGACGCTAGTCTAGCTTGGAAAAAAAGATGGTATCTTCCTGCGATGATTAGTATTCACAAAAGCTGCGTCTGTTTGTTAAGCATCTCTAGAAAGGAGAGTATGGTAGATGATCCCTTTCGCTTTTTTTGGTGGTTCATAAATCATCGTTATGATTTGACAGTTGTCAGGTTTCAAATATCCTAACTTAGGCTCGTTCTTCTTCACCCAGTTTTCCCTCATGACAGATTTGTCAGGTGTAATGGCTACAACTGACTACACTGATCTTTTTGACTGTTGAAAACATTGTCTGTTTATCTTGTTTGCTTTCAAATTAACCATGGTACCCATATATACACCATTTGGACAAGTATTTTCTCAGATGGCAAGGCTGCCTCAATGTGCTGGATAATTGGCCTAGATGTGGTAGCCATCTTTGTTTTGGTGTCATGGTCCTGTTTTGACGACAGATTACCAGGGCTGCAAGCGGCTTACCAAACTAGCCACTGTCTCATGAATCGTATGAACCGTACATGGGCCAGGGAACCAGTTTAGCTAAGCTGCTTACTCAGCGCTTGTGTCTTTGAACGCACCCCAGATCACCTGATACATGGTGGATGGTTGAGGGGACCCGGGTAACCAGATTATTGTTTTCTTACATAAATTAACCCTGCATGCCGACTAAATAATAGCCTAGTACTTGTATTGACACACACAGAATACCATCCGAACACAGCTCTAGAACTCTATCCCATCCCCTCCTTCTTCTATCTGATTAAAATTAAATCTAAAAATTAAAGCTTTCGCTTCCTCTACTCCCCAACACCTGGGCCCGTATTCTCGAAACTTCGTAAGTCCTAAGAAGTTCATAAATACTAAGAATTTGCCTAACTGGGTTTCTGCTTATGTTCATTTTTGAAAAGATCTTTCCTCACTAAGAATTTCTTAGCTAAGAAGTTTCGAGAATACGGGCCCAGTGAAGATCTAAAGATGACCAATAGTAACGTTTGTTCTGATGACCTTTCTTGACCCCTGAGGAATGCAATAGGAAGCAATTGTACAGCTAGTCAAATAAGAGCATGAATTAGCAGGCAGTTCTCATTCACTGTCACAATTTTGTGGAGAAGACCCTGCCACTGTAGTTTATTCAGTCCTACCAATGAAATAGCATTGATGTAACCAATTCTATGGACATACAGTATACATATCTACAGCGATTTCGTTATATCTGCAATATTTCATTCACTGGACTGACATTTGGTAAATGATGCATGAAGGTTGGGTACGATTCTGAGTGCTATTAAGATGCATATACTATGACATCCTGTGTGATACTATCAGGAACACTGTTTGATGTTCCTGTAAATTTCAGTAAACATTTATTTGCCAGACTTGAGACACTCTTTAACTCCTAAACTAGGAGCCAGATTCCTAATTAAACTTTTTGGATTCATTTTTTATGCAGGCTCTCGGAGCCAGCGAGTAATAAAGATGTCACAGGGTGAGTTATATGTGAGATTTTGACACACAATCTCTACATACTTGACTACCAATGGCAATATCTTCTTTGATATCAGAAGAAGTAAAGTGCATGGGAATATATCTGAATATTGATAACTGCCTAGACGGGGACTGTTGCTGTTGTATGACCGACCGGTGGCCATGATTATTGAAACTTCAATTTACACTTGATTTAGCAGTATAGTGCAGGCGATAGGAGTCATAAGAAATATGTGTTACGGTTGTAAACCAATTAGTTAAATGATTAAAAAAGTAATCTACTAGTCATGTGCAAACCTTTTTTAAAGTTAAATGTATTGGAAAATTAAGATCATTAGTATCCTTTTAATCTGAAAAGTTAATAGTATTTCTATATTGGGTCCCAATATAAAATATTGATAACAAGTTATTATTATTTTCAATAATTGTCAATTCATTATTACACTGGTCAGTTAAATTTTCATCAATACATGTACTACCTAGCATAAATTCACCACATGTATCTTTGCATGCATGTGATTGGGAGGGGGTCGGGGGGGGGGGGGGGGGCGGTGGAGGAGAGGGGAGGGGAAAGGAAGAGGAGGGTATTATGGTGGCTAGGACATTTTTGCCCTGCCTCCAGACCATGTGTAAATTTACCTATGGTGGGTAGTAATAACCCTATGGGTAAAGTCAATTATACAGCAAAATTACCCGCATTGCGCAAATATACCCACCAGGGTTAAAACACCCATGGGGTAAATAGAATAATTTAAATGTGAGTGTAGGACTCGGAACTCAATCTTCCAACTGTCCCTTCAACTTGTACTCCTGCGTGTTGTGTTTAGCATGCAGTCAGATAAAACATATCTTGACTGCCTAAAGTCAGATCAATTTTGACAGTACATTAATACATAAAAGGAACTAACTGAGAAGTAAATAAAAGTTGTAAGTGTAGCCAGCTATGAAACAGAGTGTTGCTATTGGTCGCGGATGAAGGGCTTCATTGTTTAGCCACATTGTTTGACTTGTCACCCTCACATTCCAGGCAACACAGATTTCAGTTAAAGCCCCTGTCACACTGAGCCAATTTCGGCCACGACATGTGGCGATACCTGGCGACATCAAACTCGGCGATTTAGAACGCGACAATGTTGATCCAAAAATGACCGAAGACCCTTCTTCGACTATAGCACGACTATAGCACGATATTTCATCAAGCGGGTATCGCCCGAACTCGCTGTTTCTCGAGTGAATGTCGTGTACATGTCGCATGCTATCGCTCATACTTGTGATGGTGTCGTACTGACAACTCGGCCTTTATCGTGGGAAGTCAAACTGAACTCGCCACAAAGTCGTACTAACTCTTCGTCACTCGGC
>JAUTBX010041112.1:0-13221 GCA_032361465.1 Lepetodrilus tevnianus | reverse complement strand
ACCAACACAAAATGGTCTTAGTTTGATGCCTACTGTTTGCCAACACGACCAACACAAAATGGTCTTAGTTTGATGCCTACTGTTTGTCAACACTACCACCACGAGCGTTGTACAGACGGGTGTCCGTCTTATGTCTGCGTTATCGCGGCTTATCAGGATACTAATATCATATGAATATCGGTGGTGGCGCCTGATAGTGGCGGATACAGACATTAGACTGGTTGTGGTCAGGACTCTACATCACAAAGGGTTCTCGATCACCTTTCATAAACTCATTTTCTGATTGCCCTGGAAACGTCCGATGACTGTTTACATAAAATCCAAACGAAAATCGAAAATTACGCTGAGATCTGGTGGCACTAAGCACGTGCAAAGTCGCGATCAATGTGAGGGAGAGTATTAGCGAGACATCTGGGGGGTGTAATTATCGCAAATGCATTAGCTAGAACAGTGCTGGAGCCGAGGAAGATTACTGTAATGAGGTTTTAGCGGCATAACGCTGTCTGTGTACCCATATCTTGCGATCTTATCTGAGATAACGCCCAGTTTAAAGCATATTTAGTCACTGGCATTAGGATTACAACCGTAGTGAGACCAGATTACATCCCGCTTCAGGGCATACGACATACGTCCCAGTCCATATGTACATGATATACGACATACATCCCAGTCCATGTGTACACATGACATATTTCAGTCCGTACATATATTGCATTCCGTATAGTCTACTAAATATGACATATATCGGCTGATGCGTATGACATGTACACGTATATCAGTCCATATGACATACATCGGTATAATTCAAATACATCTCTGTCAACTCTATGTACAAATAACAATTTTGATATCATGCTGAACTTAAATCATACATCAGTGTGTTTGAATAAAGATGTAAGTTTTCGGGGCAAGGGTATCATTTCTCAAAGCACTCTCGTAGCTATCTCTCATACTTGGGGATCGTGCACTTACGAGAACACTATGGTCTCATAGTGCATATGAGAGCTTTGAGAAACTATATCCATATACGAAGGTTGCGAACACTTATTGACTACGATTTCATATTCAACATGTTGAGGTTTTACACTCACATAGCAGTTAAGTAGACTTGCAGATAATAGTTTCCATCATCAGATGATTCAGATGCAATTACTTGTAGATATGAGCAATTAATACCAGTAGTGTATAGTCTTTGAACGTTCCATTATTATACTATTTCCTGATCTAACGTCGGCGATGGAAATTGAATGGCAAGTAGATCTATACAAGATTTTCTTGTCATCTGTGATAATGAAAGATTGAATTTGCGTCCTTCATAGAACTGGTTCCGAGGTAACGGAGATTAGCTGAGTACGATTTCACGCTCAACTCAAATTCTGCACAGGTAATTTTGAACAAATGTTTGAGTTTATAATGAAATCATACTCGAAAAAGATTGTAACATTGGCGCCAGATTCGAAGGTAACGACACCTTATTGACTGCGATTTCATGTTCAACTCAGGTTTGCGTTCAAATTACAATGGCTAAACATTGAGATGACCATGGCGTCGTTCTAAAAATCGTATTGTAGTATCGGGATCGGATACAGTTCACAAAGCCGGTGTTCATTAAAATAACAATATTGTTTGATATTTGAAGCTTGTCGCCGAATACCTGGCTACTCTTCACGACTCTTGCCGTCTTGGTCACTCTGGTTACAAAACACTTAGACTAAGATTCTCCTGTGTCGGCGACAGACAAGCACTCGTGAGTTTCAGGCCCTTCAACCTGACATCAAGGAAATCGTGATTAATATAAAATTACTTCTATCTTTGATGTGAGATATTATATAGCATAGGTCCATTAACGGGCAGCAGGCATACTTACAAATTAAGATGGTCATAATATTACTAGTGGTATTATAGAAGAATAATCTGTTCATGACGTGAAAGCTAACCTATATTAACTTGACATTGAGTTGATGGACCATCATTCGTTGTCGTTTGATTTAATGTATAAAGAGCAGTCTAAAGTCCGTAAACATAATTTAAGAACGACTGTAAAAAAACACTATAAATTCAATTGAATACACGATGGAATTGTGTTTTTGAGACAAGAACAGATCCTGTGTACTTCTAGTTTCATTCGGCCCCACTCGACCACACTCGCCTTAACAGCGAACGTTATTAACAGATTCAACTTGTACTATTGTGTTTGACGACATCACTGTAGTAATTTCCTTGAATTACCTAAAGTGTATACTAGTACAGGATTACAACTAGTCGTGGAGGTCCCCAGTCGGACAACACCTGCCTTCATGATGAATGCAATACAAGAACGCTATTGACAAACTGAGTGATGAAAACAGCTGGACGCACGTGATAGATATTATACGACCCCAGAAAGCAAATGAAAACTTATTTTAATGTCCGTCTCCCGGGGAGAGTTCGTCAAATTTGTGTTGATGTCGGTGGTCGGGAAGTCCTTGTCGAAACAAACAGGCAATTCCATTTTTCACCGACTTTGTCATTCCTCAAGGGAGACATTTACAAACACGATACGGCTCGTCTGTGTCGTAAGAACAAAGCTGCATAACGGTAATATTAATTTAGGATTATTAGTCGCGGATTTGGTATAACTTATCTCAGCTACATGAATGTCGAAGAATATGTTGCCTCTAGAGAATACAATTCAACATACTGCTTTAGATATAAACATTTCTTCTGAAATTAACTCTTGTATAAACATACTCATATCAAAATAAACACACTGCAGCGGTGAAACAGGTCAATATTAACATTAATATGGCTAAACAGATCAAAATCGATATTTGACATTGATATGGCTAAGAAGCTTGTCATTATAACATCTAAACTAATCGATAGTTGACATTAATATTGCTAAGTAGATTGTCACTGGAACGACTAAATCGATCAACAATTGATCGATAATTGACATTGATATTGACGCTATGGCTAAAATTGTCGATATTTGACATTCAAATGGTTGACCAGACTGACATTAGTACCGCTAAAATGATCGAAATTTTAAATTGATATGGCTGAACAGATTGACATTAGTAGAGGCGACAATCTACACTGATTTATTTCCATCTGACACAGTAAACGTCGCATGTACAACCTTGAACGTCCACCACAGCGCTCATACCCTCCACGCACGCCCGGGGTGGTGTACAGGTTTTGTCCGCTGTCATTCCGGATCTCCTCTCGGCGCACAGCGTAGCCTCCACTGTATTCATCTAACCGTGTGATACTAGTATTCTGAACCACCTCTTAGAAAACCCAGCCACTTCAACGTATTAGGACACTATCTGAACCATATTGACTCCAGTGGTTTTTATTTGCTGTAGTAATTGAGAGAGCACTTCGCTTAAATTGTTGAGTGCGCAATCATTTTTGGAACATAATACGGCTAACAATATCTAAGCAGGATATCATGTGGTTAACCATGGCAAAAAAGGGATAGCATATTGCAAGCCATAGCGACATTCTGCGTTTATACGGTTAAAGAGATCGGCATTCGACATTAGTATGGATAACAGATCGGCATTCGACATTAGCACGCTACACAGTAAGCAGCTTCTATTGCAATGTTAGGAACATCAGAAGGTAACGAGCAGCGCTGTGATATTTGCCCTACAGTTGTTGCCAAGTGTTGTGTTCTCTGTTGTGTTTTTATGGACACGAGAAGTACGTGTATCCGGATGCATACTGAAGACATTGCCAACGAGGTGGAAATAGTTTCGGGCAATTACATGCGTTGGGAATCTAACAGATGTCAGAAATACACTCCTGATAACTTTTTATAAATATAAGTATATCCCGATGATCGAAATAATTTCTTTCAAGTAGCATTGTTTGTAAATATTATAGCTAATACAGATAACATATTAAATTGATGTGTTCATCAAAGGTTTGACGAAACTTTCACGAGAGCAGTTTAGATTCCATGTTTATGTTTGGGTACGACATTTCAGAATTTGTGATGATAATATAAACATACTATACTGAGGAGCAAAAGAAACTAAGCATTGGTCAAATCTAATTTTCTGTAGCAACAGACGAAACTGATAATTAAAAACAACTAGAAAAGAACGATCAGGAATGGTAAATATGGAAGTTACACAGGCACATATAGCAATAACGTTCGTCTGCGATCGAATTACGATATCCAATCGTTTACGCCTATTCAGCCCAACAGGACACATAAGGGACATGGCTAAGAGCAACAGACCACGTGTTACGACTCCTTAGGAGGACCGCTATTTACGAATATGAATCTACGCAATCGCTTCCTCCTGGTTACATAATCTGCTCCCACCGCATTAGGTCACCTTTTCAGTCGTGTCACTGTGTCATGAAGATACCATATTTATGACATTTTGGCCTATAGACCATTCCAGGGAATGACCTTGACCGCCGACATTGTCAGCCAATGGTTAGGACATTACGTCAGTTGTAGCTGTGTCCTGCCAACTAGTACTCCGGACATGTCACCCATAGAGCATCTCTGGGACCACATGGGCAGACAACTCAGACAAATACCTCAGTTTTGCATAAAACATACGCAGTAACACGAGCACTAGTTTCACTTGAAACCTGTGTTCTACAGTAGAACGGCCGATAACAGGAACCAGACGGACAGTTTCAGACCAGGCTAACGGTGCCACGGCCACTGCCTATGATGAGGGCGTGTACAGGCGGACGATCCCCGAGTGATGATGGAATCTCTGTGAAGCCTACCCTTGGTACACAACCCCCGCAGACGTGTTTATGCTCCAAGCGTCTTGATGACGGACTACAAATTACTGCTTTTGAAAATTATCTTTACAAATTGAAAATATTTTTGCTTTGCGATGAAGCGGTCTATAAACACAGTGAACACGTGTCCGCGAACTTCCGAAACATTGACTAGAGAAGATCTGTGTACTAGCCAGCTGCCGCAGACATACAGTGTGCTCGTGTCTATACACGACAAACACATCTACCTATATTCTCTTCTCATTAAACAATTCAAAATGAGCAGGGTAAGGTTTTCTCGAAGCTCTCATATCCACGATGAGACCATAGCGTTCTCGTAAGTCACCGTAGTGCACAATCCCCATGTTACGGGAGTACTCGTAGTAGATTTGAGAGTTTCGAGAAACGATACCACGATTTGAAATATCTAAATTATATGTTGACGTCATGACGCTCCGCTCATAGTATTTCACTACAGTAACTATGGTTATCTCTGGTACAGTATCTGATTATCCTTTCATAAAACTCTCCTGTTCTCTAAGAGACTATAGTACCCCCTTTGCGTTAGATATCGGCAAAGAGAGGGCTATGGAATCTTAGTGGATAAGAGAGGTTCGTGAAAGGATAACCTGGTATCTTTCTGTCATATTATTTCACTATTGTAGTTTTACTACCTCTGGGAACTACAGGGACATTGCTGTCATTGCATTTCTCTACAATAGCTAACTAGACGTATTTGATACCTAGGACTGCTGTCATTGCATTTCTCTACAACAGCTAACTAGACGTATTTGATACCTAGGACTGGTGTCATTGCATTTCTCTACAATAGCTAACTAGACGTATTTGATACCTAGGACTGCTGTCATTGCATTTCTCTACAACAGCTAACTAGACGTATTTGATACCTAGGACTGGTGTCATTGCATTTCTCTACAACAGCTAACTAGAAGTATTTGATACCTATGACTGCTGTCATTGCATTTCTCTACAATAGCTAACTAGAAGTATTTGATACCTATGACTGGTGTCATTGCATTTCTCTACAACAGCTAACTAGACGTATTTGATACCTAGGACTGGTGTCATTGCATTTCTCTACAATAGCTAACTAGACGTATTTGATACCTAGGACTGCTGTCGTTGCATTTCTCTACAATAGCTAACTAGACGTATTTGATACCTAGGACTGCTGTCATTGCATTTCTCTACAATAGCTAACTAGACGTATTTGATACCTAGGACTGCTGTCGTTGCATTTCTCTACAATAGCTAACTAGACGTATTTGATACCTAGAACCTTTCAGTCGTAGGGTATCACTACAGTAGTTATGTAGGCTGTACCTAGGACGTCCAGTCACGGACACCAGGTAGCGGAGTGTTGGCTGTGAGCGGGCTATCAGTGGTACATGTATTGCCAGGGTGTGTTGGAAGTATAGCTGGCCTTGCAGAGGAGAGTCCAGACCGACAGACGATCTCCGACTCCGCCAGAACACGGCTATCTCAGCGAACGCTAACCACGTCGTATAGAGCGGTCCTGTACACCTCCGACCCGGCTGCCTGACTGCCCCTGCCTGACTGCCTGCCTGCCTGACTGCCTGCCCGCCGCTGCTCTATGTCGCCACTGGCCGGGAAGGGGCGGGGCGAGAGGAGGACGAAGCACGGCTGTGTTGTACGGCTACAGACAAAACTGCTGGCCGCCACTGTCGAAGCACGGAGTATACCCAACACAAGTCATACGAAAAGTGCTTTTAGATTGTTCGTTTTTTCCCCCTCTCACTTGACAGGTGTATAATGTACCTGTAATAATGTGTGACTTTCCGACATGCTTTGACAAGGGATATTGTCTGTGAATGTGTGGAATCTGATTCACAAGTTTTGGATATTAACATACGCGGAATAAACACGCATCTTGTGTGACGGAGTTTTGGAAATATGGTTCACACGATGTTGATTCAACAATGACGACACACTCCACGGAGGGAGTACGAACCACCGTGTTGTTTTACTTCTGATTCTTTGAGAGAAGTTGTTCACCAATGGTGTCCCGCACTGGTTGAAACCTAGGAAAATTACCACAATGAGAAATCCCTCGTTGGTGGTGGCGGTGCTGTCCACGCTGGTGTCGTGTGCAGTGTCCAAACAGTTCGCGGAAATTAACTCTGCAGGGAAAAACATACTTCTTCACGAAGCGGTGAGAAAACTTCTGGGCTTCAAGACAACCCCCGTTAAAAAGAGCCGCGAGATACCTAATCCATACAAAGATGATACTAAACCGCCTCAGTACATTTTGGATTTGTATGAAAAGTACAAATTCAGTGAAAACAATGGTGAAGCGTTGCTTGGCAACACAGTGAGGAGTTTGCACGCTGAAATAGGTGGGTATCTACAGATTCTACACACTTCCATCTTACGCTGATTTATAACGCAGCTTTTCATAGCTTTACGACACTAATTACAGACATGAACGCAACCCGTCCCTTCTCGTCCGTAGCTCGCAATTAACTGCTCACTAATTCTTGTATAGAAATACTTTTGTTGGCGGATTTACACTGTTGAGGCGAGGCACCAGACCCGAGTACAGTCGTAAAGGGGCAATGTGGAAACTCCGCCACTGAAGTTTGAAGGGCGCGCACCATCATCCCATTTCCATCTGTCGAAATCCAATAGTCTTAATGGGATATGCTGCTGTAAAACGTGAATAGGGCGGATTATCCAGTCTGTACTAATCTACATCCACCCGTCCATACTCCAGCTGGGGACAAAACGAGTGTCAAGCGAGAGCACGTCATTAGATAGACGAGGAGACGTGGAGGTGGAGACTACACTAAGAACATATGAGAGTAGAACATATGAGAGTAGTCAGTGATAGGGGTGGACATTAGAGCTTACATAGAGGTATACATGAGCACTTTTGAGTAGACAAAGTAGACATATAGTGTAGACATATAGTGTATATAGTGTAGACATATAGTGTAGACATATGCTGATGAATCAGATGGGGGTACAACTGGATTTGGGGTTAGACCTAGAAGCGACAGAAAGAGGAAGTAGATACGATGATAGGATGATTGGCTTGAGAGTAGAAAGAGTAAATCTGCCGAAATTTAATCATCCACCTCTAATCATTTTACCTGTAATCTTCCACCATATCTCACCCCACCTCCAGCATACCACCCCCACTCCACACCCCTCTAGCTATTATGCACGTCCAGATACGGAGAAACAATCTACACACATTCTTCAAAATCACTTTAATGCAGTGTGTTTTAATAGCAACCGTTAATCAAAATTAGATTTTCTTTGATTACTGAATACTGTAATGATACGTCTTATTATTTGTTTGTATGTTTCTCTCTCTATAGTTTCGGTCTCATATTGTGATACGAAGCATTACTAAGTTTTAACTGACAGCTGATATACAGTAGTTTGGCAGTACGTGACAGCCCGACCTACAGGACAGCGATATTGCAGATAATAATAGGCAGTACAGTTCATTAAAGCCTACATGTATAGCTTCGTGTAGATCAGGTGAAATACACGCCTCTGTTCGCCGACTATATTGGAGTTTCCAGTCAAGAGAGCAGTTCGATCTTAGTGCAGTATTCTGTCAATAACAACAACAACAACAACAACAACAATAATAATAATAATAATAATAATAATAACAACAACAACAACAGCTACACTATGTGCGTCACGGTGGAGCTGCCCCCTTATTTAATAGGAATCACCTGTATTCATAATTTCAATAAAGAAAATATCTTGCATTTATCCGAGTGATTTCATAGAATCGATATATTTGATTATTCAAGTTAAGATACTACGTACCATCCATTGTTAGGTAGTACCGCAACACATAGATATAGTATAAGACATTCTACCATTATTGCATTTTACATAATTGAACTACTCTTGAACAATAATAATTTAGTGATAGATTGCCCCTCTGTCTATATTTTACACTTGGGTTCAATAGTTTTCATTAGTGTTATTTTTAAGGTGTAAATGTTACTAAGTAGAAAGTTTGAAGGACAGAAGTGATCAAATCTCCCTCAGTTACTACGGACAAGAACGCTGCCCCGTATTTCTGAGACTTGTGAAACAATTCCTGACTTTAAGTGGAAATAGGTAAAGAGAGTAAACAGCGGTTACATTGAAAACAGTTTCAAGGTAAACACTGAAATCTCCGGTGTAGAGATTTATACACTGTTCATGTTTTACAATTTTTCAATGAAAACAAGATTAATGCGAGCGGCAAATATGAACAATGTGATTGATAGACACGCCGAAGCCTTCACAAACATTGAAAGCAAACTATAATGGCAAACAGCCTTTACTCTCGATCTGAAATATCCCCGAAGCTCAGCCATACCACGCACACTCGTCGTCATCCAAACCTGGCCCCGCCTTCACGTGACCGTGTTTAAACTGGACCACGCTATATAGGGGCTAACAACAGGGACCGTCAAGTTTATATAGGGACTAATAACAGGGACTGTAAACTATATATAGGGGCTAACAACAGGGAACGCCAACTTTATGTAGGTGATAACAACATGGACGGTCGACTCTAGATATACAGGGGCTAACAAACCTGGACAGTCGACTGAATGTAGGGAATAACAACGGGGACCTTCAACTCTCTGATGTGACTAACAACAGGGACCGTCGACTATATACAAGCTAACAAACCTGGACCATGGACTCAATATAGACTAACAACAGGAACCGTAAACTTCATGTAGGGCCTAATACTAGTAAAGGGAACGTCGACTCTATATAGGGGCTAACAACAGGGACCGTCGACTCTATATATAGGGGCTAACAACAATGAACGTCGACTCTATATAGGGGATAACAACAATGAACGTCGATTATATATAGGGGCTAACAACAGGGAACGTCGACTCTATATAGGGGCTAACAACAATGAACGTCGACTCTATATAGGGGCTAACAACAGGGACCGTCGACTCTATATAGGGGCTAACAACAATGAACGTCGACTCTATATAGGGGCTAACAACAATGAACGTCGACTCTATATAGGGGCTAACAACAATGAACGTCGACTCTGTATAGGGGCTAACAACAGTCAGTTAAATGCATGCCATACAAAATGTCGTCTGAAAACAAGTCTGGAATTCACGACCTATTTGCTTCTGGTGACAAGGACATCCCCGTGAAAACATGCTACATGCTGGTCTATCCTGACGGAGTATTATCAGGTGGGAACAGTACGTGCACGCATGGTTATCATTATGATAGTACACTAAATATTGGCGTACTTGTAAATATGCTTATCACAGTGTTTACGGAAGTGCAGTAACGTACCACTTGACACCGTAACACCATAAAGTTGCTGTTCTTTTTTATTTGTATTTTTTTTTTAACTCACTGCGCTAAATTGTTCTACCAGACATGTTGGGCCCAAACCTACAGCCATCAACTGGTTTTACCTAACTGCTCTCCTAGCGATATAACACCTGCGAATCTCTAGAAACAAATCTAAGCTAACGACCTGCTTGAAAATGTCTTATGTGCAAGAAGAAGAAAAAATCATGTAGGTAGAGAGAGCATCTTTATTCTGTCCAATTACGCACTATTAAACGTGAAGGCCTACATGTATATCTCTGTAAATCTGCACCAGAGAATATATCTGGCTCACTATGTCTCACTGATAAACATAATTACTTGCTTCAAGCCTTCCTACGTGCTGGAATATGCGATTATCTCTTCCAACTACAATCCAGTCAAGCAGTCTCCACGAGAACTGCCGCCCAAACACCGGGGTAAACGTGAATGTTCATGTAAAAACACCGTCTGATTGACAGGCTTGCAATACCGGTGCGCCTTGTATGACAGGTGAAGCCTGCACAGGTAGACGCCTGTAGTTGCAGTGTATGGGAGATGATAACTGTACAGGCAGAGCCTTGTAAATTCAGATGTACGTTTTAAGACTTGAGGCGTTTACACTGGTAGACGCCTGTAGATGCAAGGGTATATTTGGTGAGAGATGACACAGGTATACGTTTGTAAATTCAAATGAAAGTTGTATGCCTGCACGGTGAAGTCTACACAGATAGATGTTTGTAATGGCGTGTACACGTAGTATGAGCAACTACACAGTTAACGATCGTATACTAGTCAGGTAGCGGAATCAAGGTGTAAGATAGATTATCCTAGACTCGGTTTAACACTATATTGTAGTCTCTTACGTGTTATCTGTGTATCTTCGGAATAGAAGGTTCTGGAACTAAGCGGCCCACTGGAACACGGTTGGCGGCCTGGAAACGTACGCGTGTCTCCACCGCAGCCAACACGGACATGTCGGACGTAGTAGCACGTGACTTGTATAGTTTGCCAATTCACTTCACAGCATTATCGTCTGCAAAGGCATTCTATGTACCCAGATAAACTCTACGTGTGAACTCGCAACATCGAGTTCCACCTGTGAGCATTCGACACCCCCACCCTGGGTATACATGATCTGTCAGTATATGTGACCACCCCAACCAGTCGCGGCCTATCACCAGTGATGTATATGTGACCTGTGACCACACACGCAACATCCCGTCCAATACCTGGACCCCACTAGCCCGCCTCCCCCAGCACCTCCCTAGCGTCTAACTCACGGGAGTTATGATTCTATAACGCAGATATGATTTATGCCAAAGCACTTTGTCTCGCGTTATTAACCACATACGGTTTGAGTTAACTGCTATTGTGGTGCTGGGTGGGCGAGTGCATAGTATTCCTATCATCCCTCCAAACACGACCCGACCCCTCCCAAACACGACCCGACCCCTCCCAATACGGCTCCACCTCTCCAAACACGACCCGACCCCTCCCAAAGACGACCCCACCCCTCCCAATACGGCTCCACCCCTCCCAATACGACCCCACCCCTCCCAATCCGGCTCCACCCCTCCCTATACGGCCCCACCCTCCCAGCAGGACCATTCTCTGGTCTTCATTCCGACTCCTTTATACCAATACCTTCAGAAGTGTTTCATTAGATACATCTTCTAGATGGCCCGGAGCCTGTGAACAGTATCTGGACATGGGGTTACATTGGACGAAGAACGCGTGTTTCTGATTGCAGATAGCTCCTGGAGCTTGGGTAAAGGTTGGACTCTGGATTACATTACCAAATACCACCCACATGTCCAATGCTGGCTCTAATTCTTAGACTAGACCTCTTGCACGGTAATGAATGGTAACGTCACTCACTCGCTTTCAAATTAGACGTGATTTGCTATTAAAAGACATCACAAGGCTATTCTAGTCGATACACCTGACGTGCTGCCCCCTGCTATTAGTCCTAAGCTAGACTATAGGCCTACATCTGTAACGGAGGGATACATACACAAATGACGGCACCGAACTGGGGCTGGCCATTTGAACGTCTGAAAGTCTCCTGTGACGGCGAGTGTTGTTGATCTCCAATCTATCCGAGCTCGCCATGTGGGTGCCCAACACCGTGTGTATCTTAGCGTTCTGCTCTTTACAGTGCAGCAGTCATGGACAAACAACATGGCTGAAACAGTTAATGGGTTTAACCTCGCAATACCCCGACATTCCACGGGAGTTGCATATGTCCTTTTACGTCTAGTTTAACAATGAAGACGGCCGGAGAACACTCTTGTAGTGAAACGCTCCGAGTCATATTATGTCTGTTTCATATTCTCCCATTCCGTAGCACATCTACTCAGATGGTAAAAGCTACATTAGAGGAATATAATTTATTGACAGTTCCCGTCCATGGCACGTTATTGGTCGGTCCACTGCCACTCTGACAGAAACAGCTAGTAGCCCTGTACCCCGAGACGCCAGGCAGCAGACCATACTCTGCATAGTCACGCGTCCCTTTTCTTAACCCGTGCTTGTACGTTGGAATTTAAATGCTTAACCCGCTTTTGTCTCTACGTATGACAGCTTATGGCGTGCGCTAGCGTGTGCACGTCTCCTGTCCAGTCATATAATGGAGACGTATATCCGAGAGACAAGTATGTAGCGTGATTTGTGTGTCGAAAAATGAAGGAGGGATACACCAGCCTCTATTCATGTAAAACGCTGTACCATATTTATTTTCGACGAATGCGGTGTTTCCTCCGGCAATTACTTTGATTCAATTGCATTACTATCCATGCCCTTTTTAAGTTGACTTTTAATTAATTTAAATACCTACATGTTTTGAGTAACATTGTCTGTCTATTGCCAGTAGTGCGGGTGTACGGCCGAATTTAAGCCTGGAGTAATATCGAAACATTTGTCCACATACATGGCAAGGATCAGTAGACCGGCTACTAAGCGCGGAGGGTGATGGCTAATGAAATCAGTTTATAGGTAATATTTAGACCAACTAGTTGGTTGGTTGGTTGGTTGATTTGGGGTTTAAAGTCACTTTATAGAATCTTTCACTAATATCATGACTTGCATGCATATGTACTGCTTGACTAGTCTGGATTTCCACCA
>JAUTBX010041111.1:0-24291 GCA_032361465.1 Lepetodrilus tevnianus | reverse complement strand
AAGCAGTACATATGCATGCAAGTCATGATATAGTGAAAGATTCTAGAAAGTGACTTTAAACCCCAAATCAACCAACCCCATATTCGTGATACGTATCGTATTCGCCACTAGGTGTATTCGTTGCAGCTCTAATAATTATATATGTAAAAATTGTTATCAGGTTATTTTAGGGGAACAGGGATCAAAATTAACATTAGTCCTCTAGCCGGGGCCATTTCGCCCAATGCTAAAAGGTATCCTATGGACTACAGAAATTCATAACATTTGTTATTTGTATTACTATTCGGGCTAGTAAGTTTTAAAGTTAGTTTCTATTGCTGGGGGAAGGGGAACCTTTGGCTGTTCTAGGTGTGTGTATGGTGGTGGAGGGAGGAAGCAATGTTTTCTGAGGGTGCGTGATAAAAGAAAGGAGCAAATCAGTATTCAAGTTAAAAACTTCGATCATATTTATGAAAATCTGGCTTGTGCAATCAAATGTGACCCCTGTTTCAGAATATGCAGTTTATTCTGGTTGTATCATATATTTGTGCGAAGGTAAAGCCATGAATAGAGGTCTACTGGTGATGTTAATGAAGGTCTACTAGTGATGTTAATGAAGGTCTACTAGTGATGTTAATGAAGGTCTACTGGTGATGTTAATGAAGGTCTACTAGTGATGTTCATGAAGGTCTACTGGTGATGTTAATGAAGTGCCAATTGATGTACACTCTCACAGGGTGTTTATTGTCCACGCATCAATGCCACATGAAGCAGGCAGTTCTAGCTGTGCATATTTTATTCACAGAACTATGCCAGTGTGTAATTTCATTGGTATCGGCCTGGTCATGGTGAGTGTACACTTCCTCCTGTGAAATAACTCCAAGCTCTCATGCAAACCAGGCATTACTTTGTTCTTCACCAATGCTGAAAGCCAAATATGAGACATTGGGAACCACAGAGGGCCTATCAGAGATGACGGCCCTGCATGCAATGGGTCCATATCAGAGATTGACGGCCCTGCATGCAATGGGACCGTATCAGAGATGATGGCCCTGCATGCAACGGGTCCATATCAGAGATGATGGCCCTGCATGCAATGGAGCCGGCCAGCTCCAGGCTAAATGAGGAGGTGTCATGCCCATAGTGAAGGCATTCATAGAGTTTATTCATGAGCAGGTATTATTGTCTTCAGGGAATAACACAAAGGTGTTTCACATCTTTGTTGCAGGTACTTTTGTATATGTTCGTCATACTCGGTAACGCAATACAGATTATTGGGACGATATGATACACAGTTTGAGTTCAGTTTAGAAATTAGTTTAGAGATTCTTGATTAGTGTTTTATGAAATTGGTACTTAATAACAAACTCTTAGCGTATTTTCATTTTACATCTAAATACACACAAACGTGGATCAGTTTAATGTCTCATAGACACGAGAAAGACCCAGCCAATTGTTGAGTACCTCCATCATCTATGTCGGAATCCGCACCAAAAGTATAGCATTTGTTCCCAAGAACATTACATTGGACTGCTTACTTAACGCTTTTAATGATCCATTGTCATGGAATGTCTCGATTATCCATGGAAGTTGTAGGTTTGGTGGTAATCTAATTACCATTTTTTTTTATCTCCGTAACCTCATGACCTACAGAAATCAATGATACCCCACAGATAAAATATAGCTCCATAATAACGGGTTATTGAACTTCATGACAGCTTACAGAACCAATGACAGCTATCAGAACCCTTAATGGCCTCCATTAGCCTACAGAAGTCCATGGCAACCTACTATACAGAACATACCTTACAGAACATACTATACAGAACATAGATAATATACAGAACATAGATAATTCTCCTATTATACCATTTTATACCATTTTATATAATTTTATTTTAATTTTATTTTAAAAATAAAAATAAAATAAAAAATTATTTAAGAAAAACTTTCGGGATCCACAAATAGTGTACCATCCAGTATCTTATGACTTCCTACATTTGTCAATCACTTCAGCAATTCATTACATCAGATTCAAAAAGACTTCACCTACGAGGAAGGAGGCCTGATTTGTAACAGGGATTGCTAACTATTAGTCAGAGCTGTTAATTTAATGAATAAATATTTACATAAGGAAAAGTTACCTTTGAAGCTGTAAAAATAGACATTGTAAATTCAGTTGTGTCTTCATTTGCATGATATCTGCATGTTTTAGCCAGTGCAGTGGGTTCAGGGCAAGAGATCGACATCCACCAGGTCGCTAATTCCCTCGGTTCTTGTAGCGGCACAAACTGTGATCTAACCTTTAATAGAGGCACTGCTCCAGTGATTCTTAATCTGTATATGAATAGAATAATTTTGTCATTAGAATCGTGTTTGTTTCTCCGTTTCTGTGTTCAGACTTTCTATGGCCAATTGCTAGCAAGTGTGCAGGTTTTTTAGTGAATTTATGTCATTGAATTCATAGAGGTCAACTTTTGGTCGTGGCGACTGGTATGAACTCTTATCAGAGAAAGCGTTTCGAAGTTTGCTTGCATCCAATCCGATATTTCAAATTGTCATGAAATTGGTGGAAAGTTTGCTTGTACCTTGCCCTGTATTGGCAAATGTCAAGAAATGTGTTTTGTAGGGTTTTTTCGGACAGTTTTGATGAAGTTTGGATGTGGCAAGTACTAGTAGTTGGAAAGTTTGGTTATTTGTAGCTTTATATTATCGTCGGATGTTTGAATATGGTTAATTTTGTCTATTGTAATGCTATCTAGTTTATTGCCTTCAAAAACAGCTTTTTGTAGCTTATAACTGAATCCTCTGTTGCGCTTGATCGTCAAGTTCAGGCTTCATGTTTATTTATATTTTTGTTGAATGAAATAAGATATGAATAACGATGAATCAGTTTTATTGAGTTGAAATACATCAGACAACCTATTTTATAGCTCATCATAACAATAATTTGATTTCTAGATCATGTTTCATCTTCATACTTTCATCCTATTTATGGATATTTTATCAAAGAGGAAATGTTTTGTATTTATACCGAATGGGCACATTCTGAACAGCCAGCAAAGCTAATTCTCTGAATATGAGAATATTTTTTACTTTTTCAGAATCTTTGTCACAACCAATTTACAGTGTTTTTGTGTTTGTTTCTCATCAGTTAAAGCCCCACTGACACTCAGCTTTAATGAAATCATACAGCGACTGGTGCAATATTGATGTTATCAATGGGGGTTATTCCACCAAGGAAAGTCGTAACAACTGGATGAAGCAAGAAGTGTGTTCATGCCTTCTGTTACATGCGAGAATTACGATGTTTTATGGAGCGGTGAGAGAGGTACAATCCAACCTGAGAGGATTTAGCGAGACCTGTTTAGGAAGGAACGTGATGGGAGTGAAGCGGCTGAGAACATAATCAACTTTCGTGCCGGCCAAATTGTCTTGGAGCATTTTCTTGCATAATGGTGCCATTGTATACAGTTCGGTTTGAATTTACATAGAAGAGAACCATGGGGGACATAGGTCATTGAACTTACTTCACTGTTGAAGAAGTCTATACTTGAATATATTGCTACATGGTTCGTATTTTCATTCAGTGTGGCCCTTTAATTCCGACCACTGTCTAGTATATGTAGTGACTGAAATTGTTGTCATTTTTCACACTAATTCAGTGATAGCATGAAATTGTCATTATCATTATAATCCAAAGCAGCTTTGCAACTCGATAAAACTCACAGGTATATTTTCAAACCGGAACCTTCAGTTTATAGTTTGAAACTCTACCACTTCACCAGCCTACCCTCATGTTGCTCACAGTGGTTGAACTATTTTAAACAATAGTGTCATTTTCAATCGTTACTTAACCTTCTATTGGCTTTCAGTAATTAACATCATGGTTCTGTTGTGGCTTCAACAGGCAATATTAGAGTATTTTGGCATGTTTATTCTGTTTTACAACAGAAAACTACTCATTCAAGCAGCATCCTTTATCCTTTATCCTTAATCCCTGGTTCAATTGCAAGAGGCAAAAATTGTATCGTTTTATAGTTACAGTTTTATCTCAGCAGATCCCACTCATTTCATCTCACTTCAGCTTCCTTTTTACAGGATTAATAACAATTACTGCTTCACATGGTATTTCTGACTCCTCAAACAGGAGAAGCCTAGCACCATAACCTGGACTCGATAGAAACATTCTGACGTTTTGGTTATTTTTACACAACGCATTTCGCAAGCCACTGGCCTGTTCTCTAAATTGGAAGACATTTCCTTCTGATGTAGAATTCCTTTTAAATGGAAATGTTCTTTTTTATAATTGATCACTTGATGCTGAATAAACATTTTGGAATGTAAAGTTTTCAAAGTTTTATCGTAAATCCCGTATTCTCCATGCATCTGTTTGCAGGGATAATTGCAAAGCTTTGCAGACCGAATCGAATGAGTTGAAGGTCAGATTTGAAATAGTCTTACGGCGACGATTGGGTTTGAGACAACAGAGTTTAGCTGGAGTGAAAGGGAATGAGATTACTGCCAGGCTGTACAGTATGCAGCACGAGTGTGGAGACATCCGCGCCACTGACAACGTTGTTGTAGCTGCGGATGATGGCTGATTGGGCATTGAGACCGCTGTGTTACATTGATTGGGGCGTAATTCACAGATCATCCTGGTGGGTCGTCCATGGGGCTGCCCGGGAAGCCTCATACTGCCACACCTTCCCTGACCTGCTGCTACACAATTACTGCTCCGTTGTGCTCAGTTGTGCTACGTTTTTGCACCATGATTATAGAAACAATGTATCACGGCACGGTCAGTTTCTTGTTTTAAACACTTGCCTCCATGAGGTAAACATAGTCCGAAATAAGCAACTTCATATTCGTAAATGTTGGCATCTATGACATGAGCATAACAGGCAGAGATGTGTATCAAGTTTATTAAACATTAATATGAAAGATATGTGAACACTATGACATCATACAAAACATGTTAAAACAATATCATAGCATAGGATAAATTATGTTAATTAACGCTAGAGAATATTCTCAATCTCTAGATTATATCAACCTCAAATACTCATCACATGCATAAATAATCTAGAGTTTTTCTACATTCACATACACATATGCCAATATAACTTTGTTCATATTGACTTCTATATTAGTTTGTCTTGTAAGAAACCCCTCAGAATTGATTTTAAAATCAAAATTGCAATATGACAAGACAGTTCATGCAAGTTATTGGTCCTCAGACCTTGATTGTAAACATATGCTCCATAGATACAGGAAGAACTCGGTTATTCATAACCAGTACTCGAATACTACCATAGAATGTGTCTGAATTGAATTACAAGAAATGTGTATTGAATAATTTAATAAAAATAAATAAATATATATATATACTTTTGGGACCTCTGTGATGTTCTTCCTTGTCTGTGGGCGTAGGTGTGGCGTGTCCATTAAGTGGGTCCATTAAGCTTTTACTTGGTAGGAAGCGAAACACAGCTATGTTCTAAGTGAATATGACGGGATATGCCTTCATTATATTAACACCTTCTGGCCACTGGGAGATCTTGGTCAGAATACTGGGTGCAATCAAGTAAAGCAAATATTTAGGCCATTGACGCCCGCTTGTTCCTTTCTCGGGCTGGGATCAAGAGTGAATTCAGAAGAGGTACAATTATTGTCCAGATAATGACATAGTTTCACCGTTCCAATTAGATCTTTGTGCGAGATTTCGGTCCACGGGGAGTTGGGGAGTCGGAATATTCCTAGCTGTCGCTTTGGAATGAAGAGTGTATTACGGTCTTTGACCTCTCATATGACCTCATTTGAAATGGGAACTTATTTATGTAACTTTTGAATGTGTATTATCCATGGTCTGGCACCGACTTTGGTGAAATATGTTGACTTGACGTGACCAGGGATGTATACAATGTGGAATGATTACATTCAATATTGGGTCAATAAACTTTTATTGAGCAATCAAAAACTTTGGGAATAAATCGTGTTCAAAACTTTGTGAAATTGATTAAGGTTTAAGATTGTTTTTGAGAGAATGTTTTGCATTCTGCACAACTTCTATTACACAAACTTAGACAGACCCAGACATTTATTGACCCACTGACATGATGTGTGTCTGTGTGTGTATGTGTTCATATGTGTGTGTGTGTGTGTGTATGTGTGTGTATGTGTGTGTGTCTATATGTGTTTGTGTGTGTCTATGTGTGTGTTTGTGTGTGTCTATGTGTGTCTTTGTGTGTCTTTGTGTGTCTGTGTGTGTCTGTGTGTCTGTGAGTGTGTGTCTGTATGTGTGTCTGTTTATGGGTATGTGTCTGTGTGTGTGTGTGTGTGTGTGTGGTTCTGTGTGTGTTTGTGTATGTGTGTGTGTGTGGTTATGTGTGTGTGTGTCTGTGTGTGTGTGTGTATGTGTGTCTATGTCTGTGTATGTGTGTCTCTGTCTGTGTGTGTGTATGTGTGTGGTTCTGTGTGTGTGTGTCTATGTGTGTGTGTCTGTGTGTCTCGCTATGTGTGTGTGTGTGTGTGTGTGTCTGGATGTCTACAACATGGCCGACATGATCAGGTCAGGTCTGGGATAATCGAGATGATCATTTCATACACAGCTGACCGATGATGTCCCGATCGATGTCGCGTCTTCTGCCGCCAAGTTGCTGGCAATCTTCATGCCCTGGGACCAGGGGTAATCTGGTGATGTCCAAACACTCCTCGTGAGTGACACTTGCTCTTCTTGAAGTATGTTTCCTGGGAACATCTAGTAATTATGCTGGACAAGATCGGATGAATTAGTCGTTTAAGATCACGGACCTCCCCTCAAGTGGTACTTGATTGCCGATTTTTGTCTGTATGAAATTGAAAAATAGTCAGTTTGTTGTTGGTTGTTATGAGCATCACTCAAGAGAGAGATGGGGAGAGGGAGGTTTTCATTTTACTATCACAACACTGGGAATCGTTCCAACTAGTTTTGAGTCCTGTTAACCTTGGTCAGCAATTGGATTCTGTGGTCACTCTCAAGTGCCCGTGAACAATAGAGGGCTGGGAATAGACTGGTCAGAAGTGTACAGCTAGTCTCCAGTTAGTCTCTAGTTACAGTATACCATTACAGTCTCCAGTTAGTCTCTAGTTACAGTATTTAGTTACAGTCTACAGTTACAGTTCAGTTATAGTCTGTAGTTACAAATTTTTGTTTTGGTCTCTAGTTACAGTAGATAGTTTGATACTTATTTGCTGTAAAGGCTTGTTATGTTATGATATTTAGGTTGAATTATGAAATTGCTAGTTATTTTGCTGTAATGTTCTATAGTTATCCCTCCAAAAAATGTCCATTAGACGAGTTATTAAATATGTCTCCTGGAAAGGGAAAACAGACATAGTCACAAGAATAGAGTGGTCTTTTATTGTTTTCCAGCGACATGCTATGCTAGGCGTCGCTGGTTTGTTCTTTTCCTGGTCTAATCATGTAAGAGTACTAACTTATAATAAACTGTTGGTGGTAAGCTACTTTATACAAGAAGCAATGTATTAATAGTTCATCCATTGGACAATAATGTATTTGTTCTTGCTTATAACATTTTCTCATTTTGAAGACATTTCTTTGTGCTTGTATAATAATTTTATTCCGTGCACTATAATCATGATTTGAAACTAGTGCTTATAAATCAAATCACAGACTAGTATATATAATATAGTAACCTTTCCAGCAGAATAAAATTTGTTTTAAGTTTAGCAATCAATGTTTTATGTTTAGCAATAAATGTTTTAAGTTTAGCAAGTGTTAGCAGTCGATGCTGAATTTGTAAAACCTTCATTGACCACCATTATCTATATTGCTTTGATTATTCTTTTCTCTCGTCTACCGTAATACAATAATGTTAGTATAGTCAGAAATAAAGTCTGGAAATATTACAGAGATCAAAAGCACTGGCTTGCCTCATATATTGAAGGTGTTAATTCTGTTGGTAAGTATTGATGAGGCCCAAGATTGCCGATGAAGACTGATTATCAGATGCAATATAACGGCATCAATATCGACTCCCTCTGATGTGCTTCCTGCTTTAAGAATATTAATGTACAATAACGAGAAGCAATTAGTGTTATGAGACTGTATCCTGTTTATGGCTCATCGTGTTCAGGTTACATCTGTGGAAGCCTGCGTCAGTTTGAGCGAGTCCGTGTAATCAGACAAGAAAGGTAATCTCTCAAATCGGCCTCGCTACTTACAGCCACCTCCAGAAGTGTGAATAATACTAAAAGTGCAACTCAATACTGAAATAGCAATCATGTTTAAACTTCCAGAGAGCGTGTGTGCATTGATGCGTAATTAAGTCAAAAGAGCTGTCTATTGTGGTCAACATTCTACCTAATCTTCATTTGACATTTGACATAGTTATCTAGTGCGGTCTACATTCTCTATAATTGTCATTTACCATAGTTTTAGTCCTGTGGCCCTGTTGCTCAGAACAGTTGTAGTGCTACAATAGTTGTAACTGGGCTCCCGCCACTATAGAAAGCGTTGACCTTACAATATTTGTAGCTACAATAGTTTGGAGCAACGAGCCCCTGACCAATAATGTTGCAGACGTTGTTTTAGACTTTTTACATTTAAAAAAAATAAATTGTGAATCATACAAAATTTATATTTGTTATCCAATATCTTTCATGGGGGCTATAATGATCTATATTCTCACTAATCTCACTAATCTTCACTTGACATTATAGTTATCTACCTACTTTTTGTTTGATATAATTATCTAGACATCCACATTCTCTCTAATTTTCATTTGACATGGATGTCTAGCGGTTTACTTATTTTATTTTATCTAGTGGTCTACATTCTACTAGCTAATCCTCATTTAACATCATTATCTGGCAGTCTATATTCTTCTTAATTTTCATTTGACCTTTTTTTCAATAGAAGTTGACATGGTTATCCAATGGTAGAACATTCTTCCTAATCTTTATTTGACATAGTTATCTAGTGGTCTACATTCTCACTAATCCTAATTTGACATAGATGTCTATGCAGGGCTTGAAATAAATGGTATTCTGCTCGCCCAGGGCAAGTCAATTTTCTAACGGTCTGGTAGTCTCTTTAATGTCAGCAGTTCGACTGGCTATAAAATCACCAGTAATTGCTCATGACAATTATCCCAAATATCAATTGATAATTGCTGTCTCAGTTTCAATACTGACATAGCACAGTCATTGGTATCGCCATGATGTGGTGCAGTGTTTGCTACCGACATGTAGTGTAGTGTAGTGTAGTTTCAAAACGATGGTAATACTGACATAGCACAGTCATTGGTATCGCCATGATGTAGTGCAGTGTTTGCTACCAACATGTAGTGTAGTGTAGTGTAGTGTAGTTTCAAAACGATGGTAATACTGACATAGCACAGTCATTGGTATCGCCATGACGTAGTGCAGTGTTTGCTACCGACATGTAGTGTAGTGTAGTTTCAAAACGATGGTAATACTGGCATAGCACAGTCATTGGTATATAACCATGATGTGGTGCAGTGTTGCAGAGCTGCACTAGAAGTCAGTACACATGGCCATGTGATGGGGAACAGTTATTGATAGCCTCTGTAGACCAGATTGTATCAGTTTTACACCAACAGTGACACTACTTGAGGTTTTCTTCTAGGATTAATTGCTGCAATATGTGGACATGATTTACATGCTATGTACTCAGTCCTACCATTGTGGTATGATATACTGTCTGTTATCATGAAAGCTATGTACTGTCTATGATGCCACGAAAGATATGAAATTTTATTAACCCAATAAATGTTAAGTTTTGTAATGGAATGTGTCGGTGCAGAATAGGGAATGGTTACACTCTTGTATCCGCTCAGAGAACATACGGTACTCTCGTAGCTATCAGTCTGTTAGTGGATACTAGGCCCCAAGATTATGAAACTTTTCTGAGTACGATTCCATGCTCAACTCAGAGTTTTGTTCATAAAATGTCATGTAAATTTTGAGCCTGAGCATGAAATCGTACTCAGAAAGTTTCGTAATCTCGGGACCAGGACCTCGTTCCACGGATCTATCTTAACGTTATGATTGAGTGAGTGAATATGGAGTTTAACGTCGCTGCGGGAATCTTTCACCCATTTGCGATGATAACGTTATGAGAAACGTACCTCTATGTATATGAGTTATGATATCTCTAGTGCTATTATTCTTTTCTGGAACGGGACCTAGAGCTGCAGGAAAGGATGACATGGTCCCAGTTGCACAGAATAATCCTAGCGCTACGAGAGATGTAGCTCCATGTTAAAGTATGGGAGCTATCACTCTTGTAGTGCTACCATCAGTCTGTGGAATGGGGGTCTGGGGGTCTATTCTCGAAACGTTCTTACGGTCGCACGACAATCTTAACGATTCTTATAGTATGGCTACGAACTGTTCTTAGGCTAAGAAGTTTCGAGAATAGGCCCCCTGGAGCAGTATGCACAGACATAGTTTAGTTAAACCGTACTTTAAGGATCATACCAACAGTGGTATAACTCATCGCTTAAACCTAGTTTAGCCTAAACTGTGGTTGAACTGTGTTTGTGCATACGGACCCTGGAGTTTAAAATAAGTTTTTATGAGCTTCAGCAGGGGACGTCATGTTGTTCATGGTGGATGTTAACTAATCTGTAATTTAATGTATATTTCATTAGAAGATAATAACATTTATTTTGCAAGTATACAAGTAATGATGACACGATACCTTGCACATTAATTTCTATTTCATTAGAAGATGATAAAACAAACATTAATATGCAAGGTATCGTGTCATCATTACTTGTATACTTGCAAAATAAATGTTATAAAAGCATTGGTCCATTAATATTTTATTATTTTGCAATTAATTAAATTGATTTTCATTGTGTCATGCTATGATATGTTTCTGTGTAGAATATTCAGTTTCTTTATTGATAATAAATAAGCACTCTAATGATTGTCGTATTGATTTTATTATATTCAGAGTATATTTTGTGCTTGTTCTTGCTCATGAAGTGTTGGCTTTGCAGACTTCTGCTGCCATGAAACTATGATACATTCACTCCTGTATTAATCTAGATATACCTGTAGCTGAGGGCAGCTTTTTATGAAGGTGATTATTGCTTGATAGGAATTGACACCGTTATTACTATTTTTATACGGTCAATTTAACATTGTCGCCTACGGACGGATGCCTCTGTGTGCATCGGTTACCAAGACTTTTGTAATGGAAGTAACTAAATCATCATATTAGATTTGATTTATTGACAAATAAACGTAATTTATCATAGTCATATCTATGATTATGGGTGCCAAATGAATGTGGCGGCAAGATTTATGTTCAGATGGTGTATTTTAGGAAATGTATTTATTGAAAGTTTTTTAATCTTTTATTTTTTTTTGTCATTGTGTTATGGAATATTGTCTTGTTTTTTTTTAGTTTTACATTTTTTTGGCTACTTTCTTGTAACTCATATTCTAGAAAAGTTACCAGCCTTCATATTACCTGCTTGAGGCAGTCTGGTGGATAGTAGCTTTAAGCACCTGTGTGGCCATGCCAGGAAAACAATGTCTTCACGCATGTTCATATGATAATTACAGTGTCATTGTCAGAGTTCTTGGTATGAAGAAACACAGGCAACTGCCAGGTTATAGAGGTAAACAACATATATCAGTACTTTCTTTCTCCATTGTTGACATTAGATAAATGAGGGCAGGTCCACAATCTGAGATATTCCAAATGGTTTCCTCTAGATATGTCACATTTTTCGTAGTGCCAAGAATATGTTTTGGATAGCAATTCAAGGAATTTGCAAGATAGTTGGAAAATTATCAATTGTCCGCAACATACCCCTAGGCTTTCTACAGTATACAGTATTGCTATCACTATATATAACAACGTATATGGTTTCAGAGTGGGCAACAAAGGGGAAGATTCTTTGATATCATCTTCGACGAGCTACGATTCTGTGTTATTGGTGTAGAGATGATCACGCTGATTGGCCTTTGCAGTGGCAGCCCAAGTATTGACATTGCTATTGATAGGGTTAATCTTGACTGCTGATTCTGCTGGTATCTCTGCATGTGCATATGCTGTTTATTGGCTCAGCCGTGTCTCGATGCTTTATCTTTCCCCTGGCAACTCTCCCTCCTTCTTACGTTCCTAGTCGACACCGCAAGCAGGTCACAGAGATTGCCCCATGTCAAGTGCCAATAAGTGATCTTAGATTCCCTGGTAGTGTTGCCTCAACATGCACTGCTGTAGTCAAACTATGCTTGCACCTCAACAGTTCACACGGCCAGGTTCACTTTGAGGTCATCCATCACCACCATCAGAGCAACTCCCTACAGAGATTCTTTGTCATCTGAGAAAGGTCTTCAGTTTGCAGGATGACAGGTGTTTCCTCATGTACATAATCTGTCTGACTTATTGTTAACCTGTAAATATACCATAGCAGACTGACTGCGAATCTGTCACTGATTTGAATTATCACCGTATAACCAGCTTTTATCCTATAATTACTATCGCCAAAATAATCAGGAATCGGTATGGTTTTCTGAATTCTATTTAAAATTGCAGTGGTATTTGTGTATTTTTTTAGAAGTTTTAAAATTTTGTTCTGAAAATATATCAAAGTGATCTGTAATAAGATCTTGAATGTTAATTTACCAAGAAATACTATAAATCTAGTCCCTTTATCCAATTTCCAGAAAGCCTCCAAGGACACTTTAAAACATTATTCTAGATATTAAGTATGTAAAAAGGAACGTTTTTTTAGAATTCAATTTCTGTAATACTCAATTTCTGTAGTACCTGGAATAAGGGCGGGATGTAGCGCAGTGGTAGAGTGTTGGACTTTGGAGCCAAAGATTCCAGGTTCAAATCCTGCCCTGGGGGCCAGCATCAATGTTCACGAAAGTTACCTTTCTGACGCGATATTAATAGGATGCACTGACTGTAGAGTGGCAATGCAATTATCATCCTTGGTCTTGCAGGTTTACTGCAACATTCAGCGCTACGGATGTTGCAGGTTTCCTCCTGCCATAAACTGACAAGTCGTGATATTAGTGAAAGATTCTAGAAAGCGACTTTAAACCCCAATACATAAAACAAAAAACAAAAAACAAAAAAAACCTGGAATAACTGGAGATTCTTAGTTTAACCTTACCAATGCTGGAGGCATGTACAGATCTAATGAGGACCGACCGAGTCGTTCAGCAATGAGAGGGTTAATTTCACTGCTCTTTTGGACTTCTCCAGTAGCCTGCAGGTGTACGAAGGTTAAATTAACTAATCTGAATTGTTATGCATGGAATTGAAAAAAACACAGCTTTAAATAGGATGAGCTGAAGTATAAAATTTAACTGAGAAAAAGTTTAAAGTTTAGTCACGTTGCTTTTTTATAATAATGATTCCGCCAGTGCCACAAAATAAAACTATCAAATGTATACACGGTTACAAGAAATTGGAAAGTTCTTGTGGAAGTCATGTTGACAGAGAGGTGATGTTTTCTCTGTGCCACAGGAATAATTACAAGCTGAACATTGAGAACTTGCAAACCTGGTCACGATTCTTCCTCGTGTAATTTGGTCAATAGAATACTATGTGTGTTGAATTCCTCTAACAACAACTTGTTAAACCAAACTTTTCTGGTTTATACATTTAGACAGCAATAAATTAACAGTGAGTGAGTGAATATACATGTTTCAGTGGCTGTCATCGTTGTATCTTCCTGTTTGCATCATGGAAATGTGTATCATCTAATAACATTTCCTGGATTTTCTGTAATTAAATTAAGATATCAAATGAGTAAACACATTCTCAACCCCCCCCCCGTCTACCTCACATAAACACTAAAAAAACTACCCCAGCTGTTTCATGCACCCTACAAGAAAAAAGATTAATTGTTCAAGACTTATAAACATGATAAATGAAATAAAAACTGCCAAGATAGCTCAAGATACATATAGCCAACTTGACGGATAGATGACTCTTCCACATGTTCCAACAAGAGTGAATAATTTCACGCTAAATGTCATCACACCCCTACCCAGTTTCATCATACCTGTCTCTTAACATGCCAATCTCACCCTGAGATTACCAAACCATTTTTTAAAGTACCATTTCATGCTCAGTTTAAAGTTATGTAAAAGAAAATCTATATACAATTTCAGCACAAAATCATTCTCAAAAGGTTTCATAATTTCTGGACTCTGCTCTCAAACTACTGTACTGCTGGCAATACAAATGTTTCCACACTTTCAGTAGTAAATATTTTATCAGTGCTATTAAAAAATCATTTTGATGGTATCGCATAACCATACAGAATGATCTGTTGTCTGTATTGAATGCCCTGCAGTGTTGAGTGCTGATATCTCGTCCTGTATTTGTGAAGTGTCAATATACACCACCCTGTCTGCAGAGCTTAGGTAATGATGTACACAACATACGTTAATCATCAAGTGAGAATTTACCACAGTATTATTAAACATTTGACAGCCTTAACCCTCTGCCTGCTGGATTAGGCACATGCACTGCTAGTTAGAGCATCTCTGGTTGCCTCCAGCAGGGAGAGGGTTAATGGACATTTGGCAGCATTAACCCTCTACCTTATGGATTGGGCACATGCACTGCTAGTTAGAGCATCTCTGGTTGCCTCCAGCAGGGAGAGGGTTAATGGACATTTGACAGCCTTAACCCTCTACCTGCTGGATTAGGCACATGCACTGCTAGTTAGAGCATCTCCGGTTGCCTCCAGCAGGGAGAGGGTTAATGGAGGTTTAGCTGCATGGTTTAGCTGCAAGATGTTTGATTGCTCAGTTCTCTGCTCCGTCAGAACTCGGGAGACTAATCTTTTACAGCCGCAGCACTTCTGTAAGAAGTAAGTGTCTCTAATTGTAGTGTAATATCCTCAACATAGATAACCCTTCAGGACACTCGCCAGCCCAAGAACTTTGGAGGGCGCCGTAAGTCGGGCAGAATGATCCCAGCCAAAGAAATTAATAAGACCATTCATAGAGCTGTAAAAGAGAATGAGTGCTTAGAAAGCTCGTAGGAGATTCATCACTTCAACTCCAGAGGAGATTTTTATAAAAAAAAATAAAGCTTTTAAAATCCACTTCAGCAGTTTGATTGGCGCGATGCGGAGGTGAAGTTAACTCCGGATGTGGCCGATGCTCCAGAGGTGAAGTTAACTCCGGATGTGGCCGATGCTCCAGTGAGCTCGTACAAAGGTGCGAAAACTGACGCTGTTAACAGATATGTCTAAATTGGAAACTAAGGATCTAAAACAGATAGAAATTCCAAAGGTCAGATGGTTCAGTACTGATTGATGGAATTTCATTCATACAATTACAGTTTTTATGAGCATGATGAACTGATCAGGAAGGAATAACTCTTCGTTATTGTCGTTATTGTGGACACGTTTGCTCATGTTCGATGCTATGAATGTTATAAATCTTATATTAACATTGACAAAAAATTATAAATGAATGAGAGGAGCTTCTAGAAAGGTTTTCATTTTCTGTTGATCTTTCTTAGTGAGTTTGTTAATAATGATCAGCATGAACAATTATTAGTTTTCCATGTGTTGCATGACAGTTACTGTGTAAAGCAATGTTTATTAAATGTACATCGTTTCCAAGATTTATCTACAAAATTGTATTTACAACTTTCAAATTAATATTTTAAAACATTGAAATACTATTGTAAACCATCATAACAATTTTAGAGTGACAACTTTTCGTCCGCTATTACAGACTTCTTCAGGTGTAGTAATGAATAGTTTGAAATTCCTGAAATATTAATCACCTAGTTGTTCTTTGGGGAAAGGGAAGTGTGTTCTGAATGTGAAAATGTTGTATTGGTGGTGGTGAGTGTATCGAGCGTGACAGAGATATTAGTTGCTCTGCAATGTGCTTAGTTTGATGACGTCAGGATGCAGGATCCCCAGCCGGCTCCATGAGCTCATGGATCAAACAGTCAGACCCTCCCCGGAGTCAGACCAGACCACTCACCCACAAATCAGACCGTCCTCAGTCCGACACTCGGACAGAACAGTCCCTCCTGACTTGTCAACTGTCACCGGACAATCGAATTTACACCACTGACTATCATCAAACCTTCTGCTTGGACGGTGCTCAGTGTCCTGGTCTCAGAAAGGTGGACTCCAGAGCCAGGCCAGTTCAGTTAGGTCAGGTGCTCTCCATAAAGAATTACCAGTATTCTGTGCTAGTCTCGTCTCAGGCTGTGTCACACCTTGTTCTCACACTACAAATCGTCGCAAATGGGTGAAAGATTCTGCAGCGACGTTAAACTCCATATTCACTCACTCACTCTCACCCAAACGCTCCTATTCAAAATATCAGCCTAGATCAGATAAGCATAAGGTTTAGATTACTACTGGAGAACACGGCTTAAGAATTTCAGTGATTCCTTTCATATAAATCAATATACCGTACTGTAAATCACGAAATTAATGCGTCACTAATTTGATGCGTCGCTAATTTAATACGACCTCTAGATTTTAGACGTAAATGCAAGACCAATAAAATGTGAACGGTCATGTCTCCATACATGTTTTTACCTGATGCTTACCTTTATGCAAATATTATAAAAAATAAAAAAATAATAAATATTACTGATATTACGTATGTTAAACTACATTTTTACTTCATCGATTATAAAATCATTTAGCTTGGAACCTGTGTAAAAAGTGCCTAGCAAGCTACTGTACTGGTACCACTGGACCGCTACCTATGGAAGTACTGATGCTGTATGCCTAGTGATATCAGACACTCAACACTAACAAGAATGACCCCGGTAATCAGCAAGATAAGCTGTTCCTATCTCCTATCTGTGAAGTATCCATCAAGCCTGTGTGTGTATTACAATACTTTCATCACGTTTCTCATTCCTTCTCCTTATCTTCCTTATTACCACCTGCAAAGAAAACAAACTCGCTGAGTAATTTCTTTTATCAAACATTTATTCAGAATGGTTTTATGTTTTTACACCTGTTTAGTCAATGTGAGTGAATGAAGAGTGTAATTGTGAAAGACGTGTACAATGTATACCGGAGGATTAGACGGGAGCACTGTCATTACGAGCCCTGGCACCCTGATGCTGGTCATCTCCTGCCATGTTTTCTCCTTCCCAGCTGGAGAGTTACAATTAAACTATTCATAGAAATATGTCCGTCTTGTTGTAGCGTTCTTCACATTGCTGCCAAGTTTGACTCGACATCAGACATTCTATATATATATAATTGTGTGTATTACAAGGCACCATTAAATGATGACAAGTCGTAATTTATATCGATTGATGGCTATATGTAATAGGGGCACATTACATTTAGACATCAATGTTTTAGATGCTCACTAATAAAGATCACATAAATTAAGTTCAATATAAGTGTTGAAATTGTTAATGAAGTACATGGTAAAAGATCAATCCGACATTATAAATATTAAATATCAGGAAATATCCCCCCCCCCCCCCCCAATTCAGATAAAGTAAAAGTTACTGTAACAATGAACTAGTTAACATATGTTTAACCTTCCTCCCACTGGGGGCGAGCAGAGGTGCCCTATCTAGCAGAGATTTTGATTACTCCAGCAGGAAGAGGTTTGGTCACATTCATAATGTTGTAGTATTTAACGGAAGGGAATGTATGGTATTTAACATGGTAGCATGATGTGGGTGTTGGGACGTCATCCAGAGAGGAACGTGGTAATCTGATGTCAAAGGGGCCTGTTATGACAGCAGGTTACCAATAGTTACACTGCAATCATGACGTCATGGTAAGGGTCATTCAACGAGAAAAAGCTATCTAGGCAAACGTGCAACATTAATTCCGAGGATTTTCTTAAACGCTCGTCTAAAATCCTCGTTGAAGACTGTATACAATATGGGGTTAACACCAGAGTTGGCATAGCCCAACCAGATAATGAAGGCCACAAAATGATCGTTCATGTAACAGTCCCCACAGAAACTGCGAGTCGTGTACATCAGGAGGAATGGAATCCAACAGATGAAGAAGCTGGCCATTATCAGCAACATGCGCTTGGTGGCGCGCTGTTCACGCAGCTCAAACCTGCGCTTCATGCTGAGCGTCATCCTCTGATTGCGCTCGATACTGGACAGGTTCCACGGCAACGAGAACCGGTGATGTTTCCGCGGCTTCTTGCTGGCACGTGTCTCCATCTCGTCCGAGGACAGATCTGACAGGATGTTCACACTCTTACTACGCACTGCGCTATCACAGGAATTATCACTCCGTTTTCGTTGGAGGTCAAGGGCATCGGAACAGCTCTTCCGGATGCCGTTCCGGACTTGCTTGTAATCGTCCGTGGGACTATCCAGCACCAGCAGGCGGTTTTTACTGACGTCGTCCTTGTCCTGCGACACGTCGTCGTCCAACAGGAAGTCCACTCGGTGGCCGTGCTCCGGGACTCGCAGGTCGTTGCTGTGGGAGTGGGAGTTGCCGTTCAGGTAGATGGTGCTGGTGCTCAGAAGGTCCGACGTCACCGTCATGGCGGTGTTCTCCCGCGTCATGTTCAACTCGATGGGGTCGTCATCAGGCGAGTTGCAATGGGCAGGACTCTGCGGCAGGAAACACGACACATTTCTCGCTTTCAGGGAACTTGCCTGTTCACGCAACACACTGAATATTCTGATGTACAAAAATACCATAAGGCAGCCAGGTAAGACGAACGAGCCGATGGCAGAATATATTACATAGCTCTGAGAGGAAAATAGAATACACTCATGGCGATTGAGATTGCTGTTGAAGTAGTAGAAGCTAGGTATCATATCCTGCCAACCTATGAATGGCGCTAGTGATATGATGATGGAAAAAATCCAAACGAATAATATATATGCAAGGACTTTCCTCATCGACCGTTGGTCGTGGTACCACACAGGATACACGGTGGCAGTGTACCGGTCGAACGCGATGATACACAGTCCCCAGATGGATGCCGTGCAGTAGAGCACGTCTATACACAGCCAGATGGTACACATGATCCGACCGAACACCCAGTATCCGAGCACATCGTTCCCCACCGAGATGGGCAGCACAGTGAGAGATAGAAGCAAGTCACTGATGGCCAGGTTTCCTATCAGACAGTTGGACATGGTTCGAAGTGAGCGGTAGTAGTACAGGGCCAGGAGGACCATGAAGTTTCCGGCGATCGTCACCAGCGTGATGAGTCCCAGCACAATCAGCACGATGATCAGCGACACGAACGAGTAGAATCGAGTCGAACATATCGGCGACGTCAGCTTCCACAGCTCCGAGGAATTCGAGTTACAAATCGGAAACGACAAGGAAACATTGCTCTTCCAATAGGCACTCGCGCTGAACGAATCAGTCGCCGCAATGTCAGACGGTGTTCCTGTGGTGAGCAGGCCAATGCTGTACACATAATGCGAAACATTTAATCCCGCATTCGTATCCACTGGCGTCGTGTACAAGAAATCCTCTTCCATTCTTCTAGGGTCCAGAAGCACTTTGTGTTGAGTTTCATATCATAAGGAATCAAATCCAGAAGCTCAATATTTTCCGTTTCATGTCAGAAATACGTTGCATTCACACTGCGTATGTTTTTTGTATGACATGGTTTGTTAGTCCCTGAAGCATTGACTTGACGGCCAGCAAGGATCTCGGGAGCTTTCTGGCCATAGTGAAGATCTGGAAAGACAAAGCATGACTTGAATGACATTGACTAGCCGGCAGTCTCTCAAAAACAACAGTTCCAGCCCCCCCCCCCAAAAAACAAATTACTTCTGATTTCGAGAGATACCAAAAAACACTATCGCTTAATCTTTATGTACCTTTACTTTACCTCAGCATCGCACTGTCAGAGTGGATGTTTTACTGTCAGAGTGGATGTGTTACTGTCAGAGGTTTTCTTATCAGCAATTACATGCAAAGCAACTAAAGAAATCTCTGTCTAATGATTGGTGTCGGACTGCAAAACAGTGCCAGTTTTGTTTCATGCAGTCCAATGATAGCATTGTCGAGCTGTTTTATATATGAATAATACATCACATTGAATGTCACGAGGTCTATACAGTGTTAAACAATTGTAGTAATTCAGTTGTCAACGTGTTCCGTCTCTTACTACTGCAATGGTAAATTCCAAATGAACAGCGCCATGTCGCCTCCCATTAACATTTTGATTCTGATTGATCGTTTGATTTGATTGGTTGTTGGGTGTCTACTGTGAACATGATTGGCCTGACCTGATTGGTTCTTTTACAACATGTGCCCCTCCCACTGAATGGAAACCACTGATCGTGATCTATCTAAAGTGTGGCTGTGTGTGGCTAGTTAGCCTCTGTGTACTGACGGATAGAATTGTAAACTTGTGTTACTCTTAATATGAAGTAGATTAAGATCAGCTGAAATGGTTATGTTTCTACTGAAAGCCTAATGCACTCCCCATTAGAGTGGAAAGTATGGAGATTCTCCTGCTTATATACTGTCAGAGGAACGGTAATTAAATAAGCTGTACAGCTTGGTTACCAATCCTCCTTCTTTTCTGAATAAATATATGTTTAAACCATACTGTCAGAGGCCTACTATTAAACATTACATTACATTACTCCATTCTATGAGATCCACGAACGTCCTGTCCTGTATTAAACACAGGTACAGCTCTTTATGGCATCTCCGGTTGCCTCCAGCATGGAGAATGTTAACAGTGATTAAATAAATAAGTAATGGGAACATTTCAAAATACTATTCCATTCCTTCAGTCGTCGCCTATGGGTGAAAGATTCCCGCTGTGACGTAAAACAATAATTAATTCATTAATTCACCGTTCCTGCAATAATATGTGATCGTATTTCAAATGTGCATGTAGTACGTAGTATATATGAGTACAATAATAGTACATGCTTGTATGAATGAATGAATTATTGTTTTACGTCAAAGCGGGAATCTTTCACCCATAGATGACGACTATAATAGAACCTATATTATGATACTTCAACAACACGATGCTACTACTACAACGGTACAGTTTAGTACTTCAATAATATTCTATAGCCAGGTAACATGCCAGAATGAAACTCAGCCAGAAATACACATACAATTCAGGTTAACATAGTTAGTAACCTTATACTATACAATATCGGCAAATAATTTTAGTAATAGTTGTAATCAAGATCTCTTATCGAGCAGGTTTGTAATACCATGCTGATTTCTTGACAAGTAATAGAAGGTAATTGCGATATCAAGATGTTGTATCAAGTTGATTGTATGCCAGACTGTTGATGGCTGTGTACGGAACAAGAGCGTTATTGCATTGGGGACCATCCATTGCTTGTCTTTGACCTCGTGCAAACATACCAATTTGGTGTCAATTACAACATTCTGCACTATCTGGAAAACTCTTGTCCAGATGCCTAATAAAGACTGATCAGAATTAGTTGTGATGAAAGCGTTATATCCTAGTTGCTGTGTCGGGCCAAGGTGAAGACGGCTAGATATGTGGGCAGTTTTCATTCCTTCATCAATAAAAGGAAGAATCGTTCTGGAGGGTGTTTAATGTTATTGGGTAATATCGTTAACAGGAATATAAAAGTGTATTGTATTTTTCTAGATGATGGATGGATCAATGTCTCTGGTCCAAGAATACGGCTTTGATATCGCTAGATGAGTTCAGAGGTCATTCGTGTATAGTTAATGTCCGTGCTACAAAACTGTCACCAGATAGCAAGCCAGGATATGGGAAAATAAAAGATCACACATTTTCTTTCAATACTAATAAATTTTAGATTACGAATGTCAAACTTTGGGGTTCTCAATGGATTTGGATCAAATATAGATCAAAGAAAATACCGATCAAAGTATTTTTTTCGTAACATCGTATTTCAGCACTCATATTATTATCTGTCTCACTATCTTGGTTAATAAACTATGTCATGCTACTGGGATGTACTTTTAAATTTAAATGAATTTATTTGAAATACGATAATTCTAATAATAAAAACACATTATTTTTATTTTATCCAATGTAACATCATACAGTTTGGAACGCAGATAATTGGTCTTCAGGGTGTATGTAGATAAGAGGGGATATTATTCAATACAAGAAAATGCTCTGAAAAAATATATCTTTGTATCCTGATATTAAAGATGATTTGTGTGACATGTAGATGCTTCAACTGTAAGTCTAGCAAATTGTGTTCATATTAGGCTAGATATGCGTAATTCCCAGATGGAACTTTGTCATGATCTTCAATTTAGTTATTTCATGTTAACATGCACAGAAGCCCAGCACAAAAATGTTCCATTTAATGGTAGGAATATAGTGCAAACTGTAGGAATAGTTAAAAAACTTCCTTTACCATGTGTATGTGTGTTTTGGGGGATTTTCTCCATAAATATAATTCACTTTTCAATCACCTGTTTTTTTTATCCCAGTTTATTTTTTAGGACAAAACAGATAGAATTTAGTCCTATTCATATTTAATAAATTAAACTAAATGTTTACTAAATGCATATAATTTAACAGCTTGTACAACATATTTTATGTACATGCATAAAATATGATATATACATACCGTACATGTATTTCGTGTAATATATTAGCTCAATTTCATTTTATTAAAAATTTAGCTGTTAGGTTGTTTTTTTAAAATTATTTTCATTCTTAATCCCTACCGTAAAAATATAATGGTAGTAAGGGAAGTAACTCCCGGGAATCTGAAGATGATAGCTTAATGGAAGTTGTAAGCTAATACTGTAATCATTTAAATGTTTTTGTGATTTTAATTCCAGTTCCTTAGATAGCATTATTTATATCCACTTTCTCAATGGATTAGACTACATCAGTCAAAGAATAATCATCTACCTCATTATGAAGAAGACATACCAACTTCATCATCAGAACTAGGAGTATCATTGCAAGCATAACCATATTGGATGATACGTTAGTACTCAATGACATCTACCAGGCATAAAGGACTAGACACACTGTATGGGAATGAATGGTCACACCAGCGTATAGTATATCTAGCCCATGCAACTTCAGGTTCTTCACCTGGCAGTTGTTCGCTTCCAGCGTGAATGCGATGACATTAAAACATATAGACCTCGCATATAACGTACTGGGCTCCGTTGCTCAGAACTATTGTAGCGGATTGTAGCCTACAATTATTGTAAGGTCAGCGCTTTTTATTGTGGCGGGAGCCCAGTTACAATTATTGTAGTGCTACAATATTCTAAGCAATGGACCCATGGTTAGGACTGGCTATTTTAGTCCGTTATATGCAAAGTCTGTTATACATATATGCCGTAATTGGCGTTAAGACAGGACCGGGACTTCAGAATCAGTCTGTTATATTGAGAGGGTCCGGTTTATGTGAGGCCGTTATACGCGAGGTCTACTGTATTTCCAAATTGTGAGATATCCTGAAAATGTCCTCGAAAGTACGTGTAGAGTGTCTAGTCTTAAAGTGTCAAAATAAGAGAGCTGTAGTGCCTTTGCATTTTCAGTTAGAATATGTATTAAAGTAATTTATTGAGAGTATTTTTTAAGCGCTTTTGAACAGGCTAAGCATGAAAATGGCGCGATATAAATATGGTATTTATTATAGGTTACTAGCAGCAATAAAACTTACTGGTCTGAATAATAATACAAATAACAAATGTTTACAAAAACATGAATTTCTACTGGCCCTTAGGATACATTTAGCAATGGGAGAAATAGCCTGGGTCAGCGGTTATTTGAAACATTGGTTACTAGTATGGCTCAACTTATTTTTGGAATTCATTACATATCATCTATGAATATTGTCAGTGTTCAGTACCCAGATCTCTATTCTATAGAATAAATAGTAATGATTCTAACAAACGAGATATGAAATATGAGCAATTTAAACTATTAACTCTTGTTGACATTGATGTAGCTATAATGAAATGTCATACTTTACGTTAATTTCGATGTGTAATTTGATACAATAATCGCTAAATGCTCCATATTCTCCATATGCTCCTGTATTGACTGAAAGTTGTAGTCTAAATCTTTGATGTCACAATAATGGCCATTATGACGGCTTGGTCAAATTTATGAAAATTGTTCAATTTAGGATTTACGAAAAGTATATTTTCCTACAATCCAAATTGGGGGTAATGAAAAAGAAGACGTGTTATTTCGTCCACTCATCCTGTCATAAAAGGAAAAGTGCCGGTGATTCCAGTGATTTGGTTAGCATTAGAAGCTGGTGGCTTCAGTACTGCCAGTGATTGAGGAATAGACAATTATTATCATTTCATTAACTTGAAAAGTGAAAGC
>JAUTBX010040889.1:0-11259 GCA_032361465.1 Lepetodrilus tevnianus | reverse complement strand
TAACCGAACACTCACTACACGGAACACCCACTAACCGAACACTCACTACACGGAACACCCACTAACCGAACACTCACCCCTAGCATACATGTTGGCCTGAGACAGGACGTTGTCGTAATCGGCGTCCTGGAACTTGGCGGCATCCACTTGGTAGTCCGTCCACAGGAACCTGCTGTTCATCTCCAGCTCAGACTTGACGACCTTCCACAGGATCTTGGAGTGGGACTCCACCTCGTGAAGGACCACCACGTGTCTCCAGGAGTGGGCGTCCAGGATGTTGATGAGAAACTTGGCCACGTTGACGATGTTCAGTTGGGCAAGGCTGGTGAGGATAGGACTTGGCAGGGCTACTGCCAAGGCCACGGACGATCCGTGGGGGGTGATGAAAGGCAGGTTCCACTGGGATACCATGTACACCATGGCTTCCACTGACAGGCTGGAGCCTGGAGGTTACACGGGAAGTATTATAGAGAGTGTCATCTTTAGGATAGGGCATTGATTTGAGGAAAGGTGTTAACATTACTAAATCCGCTCATGAATGTGTAGTTATGTAAGTAGTGTGCATACATGTTACAGTAAGATCGTGGAATCATGGATTTCGTGAAATCACCGCGAGTGCCAGAGGTTTCCCTGAAATAAAAGACCTAAAATGTCCAGTGATTTCGCGAAGTTTCGGGAATTTACTGATGTCCATTACACAGTTTTACTAGGGAGCGTACTCAACTCAATTTAAGGATTAAGCGAAATCCCTGATTACACGATCTTACTGTAACATATATATCACATAAAGTACTAACGAACTATTGCTGAACTGACAACAGCAATATACAATACAATGTCATACAGATAGATATATGAAACTGTAAACAGTAATATATATTTCAGGATAGGTATACGATACATGTGTAATTCCGCAGGGAACAACTCTTATGGCAAACATACATATTGAATACACAAGAATACGTGAACCGAAATCTGATATGCTATCTGATATGATGAGTCGGACTAATGCAAATAGTAACCTTATAGCACTGGAAACTGCTTGCACATGGAGCTCAACTATCACTAACATACAAGTCCTTGCATTATAACGATTATCCTGTTTACTTGGTAAACATGTCATAATCAGACCGGCTACAAGAGTTCCAGGAATCTTTCTTCATAATAGTGTAAATAAGTGTACAGTGGTATAGATCTAGTCAAAATCGATTCCTAATTTTCATGAACTCCATTAGTATTTCTAATAATATATATCAAATGATATCATAATATTATAATGGTTTATTTATATTCAAGATACGTTAGGGCAATTAAGCTATTTATGAAATATAACGCAGACAGTTAATCTGCAAACAGTAGACTTCAGTGTTTTGAAGATGTAATTAGTTAGACATTAAATTGTTGTAATCTACAGGGGTGTTCGAAAATAAATATAGAATACACGTACTACTAGTATATTAGTAGTGAGCAGTCATCCAATTAATACAATGTATGATTATTCAAGCATCAAATTACATCCACTTATGCCACTAACTAGATCAGAGGCCATGTTCGCGAAGCTATCGTACACATAACGACATCGTTAAGACTTGGTGGAAGCATATTTGACTCTTTCTGGATCATCAAATTCTACTCCACGATGTCTTAACGATGTCGTTATGTATACGATAGCTTCGGGAACATGGCCCCAGATCATCTACGAAGTTAACGGAATATTTATAATCATTACATAACACAAATTAATGTAGAAAGTATTATACCTAGGTAAAATATAAATGTGTGGTTAATCCATCGTGGTATTTGACCGGCTTGCGCAGATATCAGTTTAGACGGACCCTCCTTTATGAAGCGGCGTAAGTGTGGGGTTACCTTATATCTACCATCGTAACTGTCATATGCAATGGCTACGATGGTAGTTTTAGATAACGGCGTTACTTTAAAATTATGCTGTTTCGTAAAGGAGGGCTGATACCTTGTGTACCTGTCATATCTAACTAGTAATATTTTCTTTGCTTGTTTTAGTATGTTTATTACCGTACTCAGTTGTCATTAAGCCTACCTTTGTGTCCATTACATTATAAGTATTTTAGTTTTTCATTTGAGGACAACCTTTAATGGAAAGGTAACACATTCAACTGCAAGTTTATTAAAACTAAACTGGTATGTTTGATCAAAGATGCCATGCAATTATGGAAACCCAATGTTCTTGATATAACTAGGTACAGAAAGCGACGGGTATATCCAATCGATGATGTCATTATATAAAACTGGCCCAGAGATTTTATTCTCACCTAATTGTTTTGTTCACAAATCCCCATATAACACATGAGCTTGAACATGAAATCGTAATAAAATGTTTCATAACTTCGCGGCCTGTGTCTGAGATTACGAAATTGTTTTGAGTACAAATTCATGCTCCTCAAAGTTTTGTTAATGAATCCTTATATAAAATGTGACCCTTCAAACATGAAATATTACTCGAAGGTTTCGTATTCGGTGCCTGACCATCGACCTTCTCATTATACCCAAACTACTGCTGTAGGTTAATGAGCGAGGGGCGAGACGTAACGCTGAATTGATATAATTAACAATAAACTGAGGTTTTCGTAATTGATTGAAGCACTGTTGTGAACTAACGAAGTTACATGCATAGTCACCTGGTCCTATGAACCCATCCACCTTATCGTCAAAGTACATGGTTGCCGCAACCGATCCCGCCTCCGCCGGTCCGTTCTTGGCAATTCTGATGGTATGTTTAAACTCGATGGTGTCGTTGTACAGCTCTCTGATCTTCTCCATAGCCATGCTAATCGCCGCACCTGCACGTGGTAATCCAAAGTGCGCGTACGACATCCCCTCAATGGTCCCTATGTGGAATTTAAACTTGGCGCTGTCACTCCCGAGAATTACGAAAGTTTGAAAGATCGCAAGAAACAGCATCGAACTCATGATGCAGCAAGACAATCTACTCCCATGCAGGTTGTAATGGATGAGTTTTTGAATTAACGGTACACGGTGTTTTAACCATAGGACATCACTCACTAAAGTCTAAAGTTCCAAGTGAAATAACTGTACCGGATTTCATGCATTGGTCGATGACATAGCGGATGGTCTCGCCTTGCTCGGCTGTGATACGTTGATACATTAGACAAAGACTGATGGTGATTTCCTTTAGACATCTCCACGGAAGGTACATATGTACAGCAATGCTAGGCATTCTTTGATCCATAGTAACTGAAGACAGATAAGGCAACCATAGTCATACAACACCCGGATGTTTTTTCTTCTACTCCATTTACCTCGCTTTCCCCACCCAATAGCCTAGTTTGGACTGGTCCGCATGACATTAAATATGATTACCTCTAACCTGCGTGTTAATGGATGAATACAATTAAAATCCACATGTGTAAATATCTCCTGCAGTGAATCGTATCGTGTGTACGCTTCCACAGCTTTCGTAGATTAATGCTATGTGTCGACCTTTCTCAGCGGATCCTGGATATGCGTGATTTTCCATTTACCATCGTCATTAGTCATCTCGCGAAGCTTGACACTGAACACCGCCGCTCTGACAAGTCCAGTATCACTCGTTAGTTGCGTGCAGAATAAGAATATAAAGCATATTGGATATATTTCTAAATCTAGTATGTTTAAGTCTTTGCTATCGATTAGCTAATTATGGTACGAGGCAAGAACGTAAAGTGAACGTACGTGACCAGAGTATCCTAAAGTGGCCGTGCTGTTATATATATCATTACGATGTTCTATTACTATGGCAGTGGCAGTGGTTTTAACTGTACTTACCGATTTTGCTGCATCTCATTCACAGAAAACAGCGGTACAATGAAGCTGATGATAAGTTTTATATATTTTTTTAATTGGGGTTCTCTAAATTATTTCACTAATATCACGACTTGTAAGTTTAACAGGAAACCCGTAACATACGTAGAGCTGAATGTTGCCGTAAACAAGCGAGCACCGGTTGGTACTGACAAGATGAAGAATGATAACTGCATTGCCACTCTACAAAAAGTGAATCCTATGCATATCGCGTCAGAAAGATAACTTTTGCGAACATTGAACCGTTCTACAATTGCACTACCACTCGCCGATACTATGGTAGTATCCCATTTAAGACAAGATCAAAAACACTAATTCTTGAAGGTGTTATAATCCCTTTTCTGAACTAGGACACACGGAAAAGCTGCGTTTACAATCATGTATATGTTATATATCTACATTGTATGTATGTATCTACTTCTCTGTATGATGCTACATGATTTATGAGAATAAATTCAATTCTGTTCTGTTCTGACATACGAAAACCCAACTGTCTTAAATGGGACAACTGGCCTGAACAATTAAAAGGTGTGATAATCTCGCTGTCTTAACCGATACTATGTCACATCATAATCATGAATGTTACCTACATACTCAACGCATTATTTATTCAAAAGTAAATGTTCTAACGTAGGATACTCGTTTGACTGCAAGACGATGACAATAGATACCGTCAACGCCTCACAGGTAGTTGACCTACTTTGAAGGTGAAAGTTAAAGATAGTCTTTTCATCTTGCGAATAAATATTATTTCGTAATATTATTTTTGGTAAATAGGCAGTTTCGCGTTAATTAATTCTCTATATGGCTGTGGTAATTAATCTCAAAGCTGGAGATTACAAATTAATCCCACACGTTATACTTTCTTTCACAAATCTCGAATTCATTAGTTGTACCATGCAGTAATGATTATATCCGTCATATAACTATAGAAATGGCATTTAGTATACAACCAACAAACAAATACGTTGTCATTTACACACGATGGTGTACGCACTGTTTAATAATCTTTGGTCGCTTGTAAATAGAACGGATGATTACTAGTATTTGAACTGATACTGAACTTGACTTTATGACAACTCCAATCAGCTGTATTCTGGAAGTTGTACGATTGCTTCCTCTTTCCCCGTCATAGTGCCATGTTGTAAGGTACGGGGAATATTAACCGATTGTTTCTTATTGTGTGATTCTTGCTATTTTCGTACGGAGTTAAAGAACAGGCGGACTCACAGTCATCTTTCGTTGTCTTTACTTAATTCCACGGCTCAATCTTATCTCTCTGACTGTATTCATCTCTACATATACCAATTATATACCAACTAGATATCGTAGGCATGCTCATCTGTGCTTACTGTCGTGCGTATCGTTTCTCGAAGCTCTCATAGCCACTAAGACCACGATCCCCATGTATTAGAAATGGCTACGAGAGTCCTTATGGTCTCACAGTAGACATGACAACTTCGAGAAATGATACCCAGACCCACTGTTCTCGATGTTCAAAGATTCTTCGGTCATCGATCTATTGCTTCATCTACAGCTTAACATTAAGGAATGGAACTCACGCACTCACTCATACTTTTGCCGGATTTAAATCCGGATCCGATTAAAGGCAAACCTAATGACCGTACTTCATAAATCATTGTGCGCTATAAATATGTTGTAGCTATCGCACTTTAAGAAACTACTTGGCGGAAGGATGACTTTATTCTTACTATTATTGAGTTAACAGCAACTAGCTGTGTTCGACCTAATAGTATCACTAGTGGTGTAGGATATACTATACTAGTAGATGATAAATACAGAGGGTATTGGGGCATGCATTTATGTATGTATGTATGTATACATAAATAAATACATACATACATAAGAAATATGTCTGTAATAACCAAAAGGTCTTTCGCCCTTTAATGGGTTTCTCCACCGACTAATAAACCTGAGTGTATGGCACTCTGGACAAATCACAGTAGAACCCTAGTAAAGGCCTTTACATGTTTCTATTATTTAAATTGTGTTTAATTTCTTTTATACGCTAGACCATATCACATTTTATTTGTAGTTCGTTTATGTTCTCTGATAACATGATATTTGGACATTAGGAGTCAAACTGTCTACATTGGCTGTCACGTGTCCAGTACTGCCAACATATACTACAATCAGAAGATAATGGAACGGTATTGATATTCTTATACTGTACAGTTTCAAACGCGAACATATACAATCGTATTTCTCAAAACTGAGTAAATTAATCGAAATGAAGTTTTCAACCCAAGCGCGAAAATGCATATATGGGCAATAACATAACATTTTGAATTTTCCTTTACTAATAGTGTTACCATTACCCGTATTTTCTGATGGTAGTATAGATTGTGGTTTTCCTCCGGGATCTGTCCTGGGACCAGTATGGTTCCAGATGTACACAGTTTGGGAAATGTCATTACGGACCATGACATGAAACTTTACTCAAATGTTGATTGCACAGTTTGATGATCAAGCAATTAAAGTCCAATACCTTTAAACATGTTATGCGATGTACTATGGAAATAAAGGAATGGACGACGCAATACATGTTAAAGTTATTACTGATACACTGTACATGTCAAGATACTTGGCGCTGTTATCGATTCAGAACTAACTATGAAAATGCAAGCTGAAGTTGATCCACTGGACACATTCGCCATTCAATAACTAAAGACTACATAAACACGTTATGGTTTGCTTAAACAGTTATGCTCTCTAGACTTGATTACTCCAATCCTATGTATTTTGACTGAACTGATTAAAACGTAATTGTTCGAGCTCTAAAAATACAATATTTATATATATTTGCATCACAAGTAATTACTAGAACTCCAAGATCGTGTCATATCGCTCCTGTTGTGGTCTTTCCATTGGTCTCCTGGTGATGTTCGGAATTAGTTCAAGGTGCTTTGTTTGATGTGGAAGTGTATAAATACCACGGCACCATCATATCTCTGCGATCTTCTACTGCCATACAAGCCCAGTCATATCTCTGCGATCTCCTACTGCCATACAAGCCCAAACAATCAGTTCGATCTGACAGTCTACATTTACCTTCATCCTTGTCGAAGACTTTTCGCAGCAATTATTTACATATTTTTTAAAGATTGCTGTATTAAACAAATGTCAACAATCATTAAACATTGAAACAATGTCAATAGGGACCGTAAATTGACACGAGATAGCCCGAGATTCATTCAATATCCGGTGACATAAACGGGTCAAATACCTAAATGCGCTACACATTTGACGACATCCCATTGTGACCTCACATGAAAACGTCACGATTCAGACGTCATTCATAGCAACCGTAGAATTTCTTCCTGGCACCCGAAATGACCATGACGAGACTTACTGTCCCTATTGCTACGAAAGGTTTTTCACAAGGACTACATTTGCTCTACCCCCTACAACTTATCACATGATTATGGAAAAAATATCTTTCCACGGTGTAGCTCCTGTTCTCTGGATTGCTCTCCCAACACATAGAACACTCTCAGAAACATTCAACAGATTCAAAATCCAACTCAAAACTCATCTTTTAAATCAGTTTTAACCACTAGACACCCCCTGCCCTTGGCGAGCTCTGAGCATGTACCCTGTACATAGAAGCTCTCACGTTATAGTCTACATATTATTATGTTATTAATATTCTCAATGTATAATAATAATAATAATAATAATATAATCTATTTATATTTATAGCGCCGAGTTCCAGCTAGGCTGCTCACGGGCGCTTAACATTATACCTGCCTAGGGAGCGGTTCGCTGTGAACACGCAGTCGCCTAGACAAGATCCCGTCCAGATACTAGTAATTGTCTTAAATTGATATCAGAATCTAAACATTAGCTATGTTGTATGTGTGTTAGAAGTGAATACTGTCAACTATGGTCATCGTTCCTTTCCCTTCTCTGCTTCCTCCCAGTGGAAATCTCTTCATGTCTCCGGTTGGTGTCACCGTAATGCCCTGTCATGACCCCAAGACGTATGTACTGGTATGCATTGTATTTATTAATTATATGTATATTCTTTATTTCACGTATAGTGTGACATGAGAATAATAATATACTGAACTTATGTGTGACCGACCTATGTTTACATGAGCTAGAAAAATGTTTTCGAAATTTCGCAGGGTAAGTTTTGACACACTGTCATTGGGACAGAACAGGTTCTATCGAGGCCTATCATATACCTATAGTATATACTGTCAAACCAACCAATGCATGTCCTTCTAGCATGTGACACACGTGCATTCTTGAAGTGCTTCCAAAAACAGCATTGCCTCTGAGGAGAATGAATTAATTGTAATGAGGATGAGGAATGACTGCACTCTTGTTTGATTAATTGGTAACAAACTCACAACTACTAATAATGCGATATCATACAACCACGGATTGGTAAACAAGTCATTGCGTATGCTACTCATTGTCATGTAAACAGATCATTAATATTATATTTAATATAAGTAATCGATGCGAAGGTTTAGACAAAGGTATTATTTATAAGTGATTTGGCGTGTGAGGATTTTATTTTTCTCACAATAAATAAGATTTGTTGTACTTTTTTTATGTTATCAAATTTAATGTCACGTTCTAGGAATTCCACAATAACAATAACATAATCTGATCGTGATATTACAGATGTTCTGTACTAGTATTTTAATCATTATTATTGTATATTCAACAACAAAAGTGAATCATGGTTTGTTTACGTACGATTCAAATTAATAACAAAGAAGCAGTCATAAATGGTGTTTGCTAGTATTCTGTATTTATAGTTTGGCATGAAATGCATTAACATCCTTATTTCGTATATTATCTCGGTAAATACTTCATATTAAATAACCAAAATAAAAATAATAAAATATATTGCACCAGTAATAACAAAACTCACCAAATATTTTAACTATTAAAGTATTATTTACGTTCGAAAGAAGGAACGGGTAAAAAGGCTCGATTTGCACGTGCGGGTGATCTTTTTCACATAGCCGCACGTGCAAATTCAGTCTATTTGCCTGTGCCTTCTTTCGAATGTAGTCCCTCTGCATAAAATAATACTTAGTCAACATATTTGTTGATCGTTATATAAACAGATTTTTTATTATTGGTGCAATATTTATTTTTATTTTTTGGTTATGGCAAATGAAATAAGAAAATTGAGTTTTTATTTGTTTTCATTCCATGAAGTTATTTAACGAGATAATCTACGAAATAGAGTTGTCAATGCATTTCATGCCAAACTACAGTATTTTGTGACAGTTTTGCTTAATTTATTTAGTTCTTTTTAAATATATCTCTCAAAATAATGCATTTATGGTGAAATACTATTTAGTTCCATATTATGTATACCTCTTTGTGTCGAATTACGTTATAGTTAAATGTTATTTCTTTCTAAGAAATGAAACAATCAGGTACCCCCGTATTACCTGTCTAGACTATCCATCATTGCTTACGTTCTCTTTTAAGGTGCAAGAAAATCAATGTATTGAAAATCAGGAATGTGTTCTGTGTTATTGTCATACATTCCATGAACCGAAAAAAGTCCTAGTAATCAATGTCCGCGATTGCTATGTTAATTCTTCTAATATAATGCTTGTAACGGCTCTGAGTTCGTAGAGGTTCTGTTATGTTCTACTAGTAAATGAATAGTTTATTCCAAGACTATATGTAAACTTCTTTCAGGTAATATTACGCAATGGAAAGGAAGGAGAAGCACTAGTATATTATATGTTGTTAATAATAATGCCATATTTTAGCTAAGCTTACTAACTTTTACCTATGTTAAGGTAAGAAATACTTTACGTATAGTATTGAATATTTTAGTACGTGTTAGTTTTCTGACAATGAGATTTCATCTTGTGTTGGCATCCCATCTTCTGTCGTCTGTTTGAAAATGCGTGTCAGTGCTTTGATCGTAATTGAAAGCAGATTAAAATAAATACGCAGAATGTTTATATACATACGTACAAAGACAGACAGACAGACAGACAGACATACATACATACATACATACATACAGACAGACAGACAGACAGACAGTCACACACACACACACACACACACACACACACACACACACACAGACACACACACACACACACTTGTATTAACAACCACATCTCGCGCACAGTTCGTGCGTTGGATCGTGTGTCTGCACGTTCATGAACGTCCTGACACTATTCAAAATATATATGGTCTTCATTTACAATCTCACAGTGACAATGTTTACATCATCTATAAATCATCAGTAATTTTATCCAGAGCAGTTTCACTCAGCACGAGGCATCGGTGACTCTAGACTGAAGATGCCACCCAATTGGATAAATCACCGTTAATGAGACATTAGTGATTAATTACACGTTAACCATCAATGAACGGCTAATGAGGATACGTCGACATTAGCATTAAACACAGATAACATCACCATGTGGTTGGTCATGAAGAAAAATGTGAAAAACTGACATCACCGCCACGTCAAATAGTTTGGAAGCTTCTGGCACAGAGTCATGGCACTGTTGCGGCTTACGTCCGCATTTATATTTTTTATTTTAAACGCTGAAGGTGCTCGAATTAAGATGCATATAGCGACGGTTGAGTCGTGGACGTATGCTCCGTTCGGAATTCCAGTAGCCGGAGCTGCCATAGACATGGCGATGGAGAAAATCCAGGAAAAGTACAACGATACGTTTGAATTCACCCACATGTTTCACGTAACTAAGATCGGAGCGACGGAAATTGGTGCGGTTGCGGCCGAGTTGCATTACCTGAAAAAAGTGGACGCTTTCATTGGTCCCGGTATGTATTTTCTATTTAAAGGTGAAATAATTGATATCACATAATTAATATACCCTGTATACCAAGTATATACTGTGAAAAGTCTTCAAAAGTAGGAGACTTTTAAAATTATGTTATAGTTTGGCATGAAATGCATTAACACCACTATTTCGTAGATTATCTCGGTAAATACTTTATGGAATGAAAAACAAAAAAAGGCCATTTCCTTATTTCATTTGGACTAACCAAAATAAAAATATAAAATAATATTGCACTAGTAATAAAAAATCTGTTTATATAACGAGCACCAAATATTTTGACTAGGTATTATTTTAAGAGGGACGACGTTCGAAAGAAGAAACGGGTAAACAGGATGATGCTCTTCTTCACATACACGCACGTTAAAATTCAGCCTATTTGCCTGTTTCTTCTTTCGAACGTCGTCCTTCTGGATACAACACTACTTAGTCAAAATATTTGGTGATCGTTATACCGATCGCACACTGGAGATTCGAGTGTGCGTCGGGTTTCGATCGTCTAGTGTGCGGTGGGTAGGAGATCGGTCGCCGATTTGTATCTATTTTTATTCGTGGCCGACGAATATCAAGACATGCTAGATATTGTGAG
>JAUTBX010040334.1:180-13246 GCA_032361465.1 Lepetodrilus tevnianus | reverse complement strand
GACGCAGACGCGACGCAGGGGGGTAGCACACGGGCGTCTGCGTCGCGCCTGCGTATAGAAATGCAAGAATCCAGACGCAGGCGTGACGCAAGCGCAGCGCAGAAGCTCATCTGCGCCAGGCTTAAGAGAACTGTTCTTAGGATAAGAAGTTCATTTTAACATTAGTCTTTGTAGTTTTATTCTGCTAACTGACACTTTGTTTTATGATTGACAGATCAATGAATTGACGCTGAAGGTTAATGACACAAAGGGCAAATTGTAAGTTGAACATTTTGTAACCAATGTTTTATTCTGTTGTATGCTAGGATCGCTGTTTAGTTGACACTATTCTAGAGGGTATGTCAGATACTGATATGGTATGTCAATATAATAATGTTAAAGCTTTATATCCACTTTAAATCTGACCGACTATTTATTTGGACTTCCGAACAATTAAAAAAGCACTTTCTGGTGAGATTTTACGTAATTAACTACTGATGAAACAGAGTAAAGTTTTCTGTCTACACTTTACTACTAATCATTTCCTTTGCACACATTAAATGTAGACACACACACACACACACACACACACCTTGAAATATTTTTACTGGATGTGATCAGAATGGGTCCATTTCTGCTTGCAGTATCAAACCCGTTCTGAGAAAGGTCAACAAAACGGAAAGTAAACTGGCGAAATTGGACAAGAAGGAATCTAGGGATTTCCGTAGTACTCTGAAGTCTACAGGCCAGAATAAATTCGCACTTGATGAGAAGGAAGAGGTGAGTACCATACTTGTGTAGAAATAACGGCAGTAAATTGAGAATTACATAGTATTTATACAGCAGTACATTGAGAATTACACATTATTTACACAGCAGGAAATTGAAAACTTCACATTATTTACACAATATTGAAAATAAATAAATACAATTTTTGAAATATAAAAAAAAATATATTAGAGTTCTATTAAATTTCCACCTTGTAGTATGGTCTAGATCCAGATTTTAACAAATATGTCTTTTACATTTTTGTGTATGGGTGAATAATTCCTAAAACATTAAGCACTAAATCACTGACTCCTTGATAATGTTTATTATCTGGTATTTTTACTGAAATTAATTAAATATTTTATATGATTTTTACTCAGAATGTAATCCGTCTTGTTCATCTTCCCACTTTTCTGTTCGGTTGTTCGTATGTTTGTATTTAATAGACACATTCCTTCAAGATAAACAACATTATACATAATGTCCGGTGCATCAGTGAACAGACCTAATATTTTCATGTGTATCATATTGTCTTATCAATTTCTAATATCCTGTTTTCTGTCTTTATTTTAATTTCTTATTTATTTGACTGATTTCTTGCAGCGTAAGAAGCTCTAGTGGTAAAACGCTTTGCCTTAGTGACATTATCCAATGAGCCCTGCCCTAACCATGTATTAAACAATACTTTTACATCAGTTAAACTGTGTACATTTCAGTTCCATTGTGAAATATTTGAGATTTGGAAATTCCTCTCCAGAAATTGGAAGATCTGATAATATAAATATTTTGCTCATTAGAAAAAATATATTTAATTTTGTAATTGAAATTTATTTCCCAACAATTTTTTAATCCTGGTATTGAATATTTTTGAATAAGGAAATTGACCCAAATTGAACCTAGCCATTTTAAACCTTTGAACAGCATAAGTTTTCAGATTGGTGATTGGATAGGTTTAGGATTCTACTATAAAACTTATTATTTATTTACTATATTTGCAGATTATCTTTGATTTGCTACTAATCATAAATGATAACTATCCAAAATATATTTTTGCACTTTGACCAATGTTTATCCTGAGTTATGTCCACTTTTGAGTTTTTTCTGTGATGAAATATTTTCTTTCAAATGGTTACCACCACACACAAAAGTAATATAACTGAAATCTAATATCCCATAATTGTTGTAACATACATGTATTGTAACATGACCCCCTAATTACATGTACACGACCTTCCTAATAATTTATGTTATAGCTCAGCATAAATTGAGTGCACTGTAATGTGTTCTATTTTCAATCCAGATATACCTCTTTATATAATATAGATGTAGATTAGTATTGAAGTCAGTTATACATTTGATTGAATATTCAAAACTTTTTGAGTACCATTTCATTCTCAAGCTCAAATTGTATATGGAGATTTATGAACAAAACTGAGTTGAGCATGAAATAGTACTGAAAAAAGATACCATAATCTCCAAGCCTGTTAACAAATCAATCCGCCAATGATATAACCTAGATATCACTTGACAAACCGATGCTCGATATTTATACAATATCACGTGACAAATAATTAACCCTCTCCCTGCTGGATGAAGCTTGTCAGAGCAACTCCAGTTGCATTCAGCAGTGAGAGGGTTAATTCATTATCGTCCTGGACCGAATGACCACGTGACTAATATGACCCATGATTCTCTCTGTTCCAGGCAAAGACGCCCGATTGGCGTCAGGGTCTCAAGGGTAAGGGAGAAGGTGAGGGAGAGGAAGGTGTAGTACCTGCCGAGAGCTGAACATAGGAACTTCCTGTCAAACCTCCACCCTTACCGTCCGTACTACCGTGTGATCATTCTCAGAATTAACTCTTCCCCTTCAAAAAAAACGAAAATGAAAACGAAGGGGAGGCCGGAATCTAGTCGTCTCAAAACTAGAGTCATTTTTATTTTGTTGTGTATAGACCGCGCGCGTCAATTTGGATCGTTGTCGTCGATCATCTACTCTCGCCTTCAGTCATCCACCACGTGTTCAGTTTGACGTGAGAGCTGTATACTCAACTACACACCCGCTTCTTCAACATCGGAGGAGCTGTTTATAAAACTAACTTACGTAGATGCACCTATACCTATAAATGGCCCTTTCGGAAATACCCAGGTATAAATATTGATGCGTGTTTCGATCGATCGATGCAATGTCCATCAAATAAGGAAATCTTTTTTTGAGATTTTGTGCATTTTTTTTCTTTCCTTTTTTTCGTTGGTAGACATTGATTAAAATTTGCAGATTTCTGTTTAGCTTGGCATAGGCAGTTCCCAATCTGATCATTAGTTTGCAGATTTTGCATTAGTGAGAAACCTCTGTGTGAATTCATTCAGTATCAATTTCTGCACCTCCTTTCACCGAAGAGCCTGGTCATGGGATTGGTTGGATTTTATTCGATAGAAATTTATTTACAACATGCCGGCTCGTTAATAACTTTTGTGCCAAATCTTGCTGCTGTGTGTGTAGCCTGAGAGTCATAGTTGTACTGGACTTTTATCCCACACTGAAAAGTGTTCCAATACAGTAATAATATTATCCTGAGGGTGAAAACTTAACCAACAACAGTTTTGCATAAAACTATGTTCCTTAACTTTTTTCCAACAGCATACATTAAGCTTTGTGATGGGTGTCTATTGATGATATTCTTGTAATTATTATTATTTATTGTTTCGTATATTTATTCTATGCCAGTATAGCCTTGTTGTATTTTGTACAGAGGTGACAATTCTAGTGTAGACAGTGATGTTTTTTTTAAAGCGACAAGGTCTATTTTTCGTGTAGCTCGACTGACACGACTCTTGTATATTACGTGATATTCATCTCCTATCTTGCTTCCACTGTCCTAGTCATTGTTCAGACTCTAGAATGCCAGAAGCACTGAATAAAGTCTTCCCTTTTGGCTAAATTCGTCTTTCTGTTTCATTTCCTGGAGTTTGAGGACCTAAACCTCGACTTATCTGCGAGTATATACGGTAATGTACCATACTTACTCTAATAATTCCAACAGCAAAATATTTGTATTTACGAAGATTTCTTTAGTATTTGAATTATTAGACTAATTAAGGTCATACTTACTCTAATAATTCGAGCAGCAAAATATTTTAATTTTCGAAGATTTCTTAAGGTGTCCAAACTATTAGATGATTTGAATTATTAGACTAATTAAGGTCATACTTACTCTAATAATTTGAGCAGCATTTTTTTTTGTTTTCGCCGATTATTTTGGTGTTCAGACTAGTAGATGCTCGATTTATTAAAGTAATTAAATACCATACTTACTTGAATAATTCAAATAGCAAAACATTTTTTTCGGTGACTAATTCATGTGCTTGAATTATTAGATGGTTGGAAATATTAGAGTAATTACGGTATGTGATTGAAACAATCATGTTTTTATGAACAATAAAGGAATGCAATTACATTGATTGCAAATACATTGTATGCAGAAATATCATACACATAGAGTAAAACACTGAGCTTTATCTTGTCATGATACATGATGTATGCAGATGATGAGAAGAGGCCCAGTTTACCAATGACAATGTGATCTAGAGATTCCTTGGACACTGTGCGATTCCTGTGATGTAATGAACAACAGTACAATAGAGATCTGGTACAAAAACACCTACTGTGCATGTATATCTACATTCTCCATCGGTTTACACTTACACACACACGCACATACACACACACACACACACATACGCGCGCGCGCACACACACACACACACACACACACACTCGCTCTCTTTCTCACACACAGTATAGTATGGTACAAAGATGGGGAGAGAACGAGAGAAGAGAGAGAGACAGAGATAGATAGATAGAGAGAGAGAGAGATAGATAGAGTGTGTGTATGTATATGTGTGTGTGTGTATGTATGTATGTGTGTGTGTGTGTGTGTGTGTGTGTGTGTGTGTGAGAGAGAGTGTGTGTGTATGTGTATGTGTGTGTGTGTGTGTGTGTTATTCAGATCAACCAGGGGACCACAGATACTAATAATGGCCAATTACAATGCGCCAAATCCACCACCTAAGGCACGGTCAATGGATCAGTGTGCCCCACTCAATCTTCTTTCTTAACTCCCTGGGAAGGATACAACCCAAGCTTCCGTTTCCAATGCTACAAGGTTACTAGTCACGTGACCATGTCATCCAACCGGCTTGTCCTTTGATCGTTATGTGAATCATTTTCAAATTTCATCTCAGGTTCAATAAATCTACAGAATGGGTGCACATGGATATACGGTAATACTGATGACAACATCATCATCAGTGCACTATTTATTATTAGTTCTAAATCACCCTATGACAACAAAGCAATGCAAATGCACGCCTGGAAAGCCATGTACTGTTCTTGTTCTATAATCCGTCTCAACCTATGCCCGAAAGGAAGTATTTATCCCATTATTCCGATCTGCTACAAAGAGAATTAAAACCGGACAGACAGCCATTATACCTATCTAATCAATATCGGCACACAAGTTAACTAGTTTACTATGTTTCGCACGCACCGGTCCAGACTTTGTTGGTTGATTCATCGACAAGGTATAATACCTGGGGAGCTCAGTCTATCTCTTGTACGAAGCGACGTAACTAATATGCAGACACCGATGCAAAGGTATGAGATAAAGTTACCTTAGATTTACGCCGGTTCGTATGAGAGAACCCTTGGGTTAAGAACAAGAGAGATGTCATCAAATACGTTTTAAGGATTATCATACGACACGTATTGTTTGTCGACGGTTCGTATTCCGTATAGCAGTCGTAACAGATTGTAGTGTATGTTTGTTATGATCTGTGATAATCTTTTTGAATTGGGGATTTGAGGCGCTTTCAGGATTATTTCAGTCATATCACGGCTTAGGTTTAGGACAGGAGGAAACCCGCAACATCCGTTGCGGCGAATGTTGCGGTAGACCTGCGAGCACCGGCTGATACAGACGGGCCAAAGACGATAACTGCATGGCCACGGTACAGACATCCTCTCACACAGGGGATAGTTTATTACGCTCAGGACTCGCTGCATACCACCGTGAAGTGTGAACGTAATCAAAGGTATCCCTGGGGTGCGAGGATACGGTACAGACAACTCAGCACGATTCTAATCGCGTCGGAAGGGGACACTCTGATGTTATGACTGGATGGAAATGAAACCAAGCTATCTCAAGAACAACCTGTTGTTTCCAAATCGTTACGTACAATGATTGTGAATCTGAGTTATTGGTGTTTCTTATTACTGTCTTTGCTGTTTCAAATGTCTGCACCAGCAACTCTAAAACGTTGTCATCACGTATATATCCAGTTCATTGTAACTTCTGTCCCACTTTCGTGCAAGACATTTCGACCAATACACTAGATTAGATACATCAGGAACAGGCTAAATCCGGGCGTCATATCTCCAGTCGTACAAAGCACCGCTCCCACAGCACGTGCATGTCACCTGCAGGTATAGGCACAATACGTGACATTAGTGTACGTTACATCTGCGTTTGTCCCATTCACCCGGAGTTACTTGCACGAAAAGACTCAGTTTATAAACCTGAGAGAACCAGCATATTCGTGACTCTTATCTGGATCCGCTGTAAGTTGCTTGTAAGATGAAACCAGATAGGATTTAAAATACAGACATATACACACGTTATGGAGGTTTCTGCTGGAAGGGTGTACACCAATACGGTAAAATACACGTAGTGGTGTTAATTATCCGAGTTCTGACGCAACAACAATTATGCTCAACCTGAATCTGCAGATTTGTAAGTATACACGACCATTTTATTATTAATTGCGGCATTACTTATTAATTTTGCAGATATTATATATAATTATGAGTTCTTAGGAATTTAACAACGGCATTACCTTACCTGGCCCCCGTTGCACGACGCTCTTGTAGGGCTACAATAGTTCTAACTGGGCTCCTGCCACAATAGAAAGCGTTGACGTTACAGATCGTTGTGTTGACGTACATTTTCATGAAATAACTATCGTAGCAGGTGACAGCAAACTATTGGTGGTTTCTACGCATGCTTAGCGTTGTTATCGTCGTCAAGGACGCAGGCAATCTCGGAGTCAATTTGGGCTTAGTGCACATTTGCCACATGTTGAGTCATGCGCAGTATTGCCGATTGATATCGTGCAGCGATGAGATAGATTAAGCGGAATTCGTTGACAGGTGCCGCTTTCCAATACGGCGTGCAGGTATACCTGGGATTATGGTGAAAATCCACGTTTTAAGTTGCGTAAATATGATTGAATTTCATTTTATTAAAGGCGCACAATGACAGTGACAGACATTTCCATAAACATTGATTTATTAATGCGCATCAATTTGGTTTACGGTTGCTGAGTTTAGTACCAATCACAAAAACATACATACATACATGGAGAGAGAGGGGGGGAGAGAGAGAAGCGAGAGAGAGAGAGAGAGAGAGAGAGAGAGAGAGAGAGAGAGAGAGAGAGAAAGAGAGAGAGAAAGAGAGAGAGAGAAAAAGAGAGAGAGATAGAGAGACGGGAGCGATACAGAGCGAGAGAGAGCGAGAGAGAGAGGGGGAGAGAGATAAGCGAGAGAGAGAGAGAGAGAGGGGGTGGCGATACAGAGCGAGAGAGAGAGAGAGGGAGAGGGAGAGCGAGAGAGAGAGAGGGGGAGAGAGAGAAGCGAGAGAGAGAGAGGGGGGGCGATACAGAGCGAGAGAGAGAGAGAGCGAGAGAGAGAGAAGCGAGAGAGAGAAGCGAGAGAGAGAGAGGGGGGAGCGATACAGAGCGAGAGATAGAGAGAGAGAGATAAATATATATATATATATATATATATATAGAGAGAGAGAGAGAGAGAGAGGGTGGAGCAACCCTGTAGACCCATCCCGATCAGGTTGTAATACCTACCCTGGATTGCACAACTGCATTTCAATGCGTCCGCCATCTGGTGACAATTTGAAATTGAAGCAGAACCACGTAAACCATGACGTCACGTGGCCCCCGCTGCTTCCGTTAACAAACAGAAACGACGACCAGGAATTATGTGAGTAATGTGACACAAGTTCAACGCAAAGCAATTGCTCTGCATATATGATCCTATATTATAATAGTAAAATAATATGTATTTATTTTCAATGCCATATATTGACGGACGTATCGCACTGCCCAGTTGCACCATTGGAGAATGATATATAAAGGAATTCTCGTTTATATTCCTTGTTGGTGTGATTGGCCTCGCAGTCTGGGCGGGGATCAGTTGACGAGAGCTCGGACGTCTTCTACTTTTGATTACGGTAATCATGGGTGAAATTAAATTCATTGATCAATCGGTTTGCAATGACTAGCCGTTAAAGGTGCCCCCGACGCTGGCTATGATCATGGAAGGAATGGCTAGATGCTTTAAATTTCGTCAATGCCTTATTTTAGGTTTGACACCAATAGGGACCATAAGTTGACACGAGATAGCCCGAGATTCATTCAATATCCGGGAACATAAACGGGTCAAACACCTAAATGCCCTACACATTTGACGACATTCCATTGTGGCCTCACATGAAAACGTCACTATTCAGACGTCATTCATAGCAACCGTCGAATTTCTTCATGTCAACGGCAATGATACCCGACGAGACTTACTGTCCCTATGGAACCATGTTTTCGTATCTTTAAAGTAGAAATATCCTAAGGTTTATTCCAAATGATGAATCATTAGATGACCATGCATTGCGCTTTAACGAGATACGACACAGGGTAGAATTCATATTCCTTGGACTGTTGTTCTCAGCGTAAATTGAAACGAAGGCATTACAGAACACATCTAAATTCTGAAATTAAAGAACTCAACAGGTTATCTGATCGAGAGTATGGTAGGCCTACTAATGACGTATGCAAAAGAAAGAATTAAACGAAGACATAATGGGTGGTGTGATATGTCAGCATTTGTTATACGAATCCTGTGAGTTAATCTCCAAGTCTCAGTCACATATTTGCCTACAGTTTGGAAATCACGAAGAAGCCATCAGATTTGTTGCGGATACGCACGCAAGAACAGCTCATGTTTCTTCATGATTACAACCTTATTACACAAGTAAATGCCTATTGCGTATTAGTCATAGTTTACTGTTTCCGATACCTTAGCTTTACTTTCCGTTAACCTTTGCAGAATGTTCCCTTTTATCTTGTACGTCGTTAGCATTTGTAAGTCAGTCAGGATGCACACTCCTTACGCACTAAATGACTGAAACAATGGGATATCATATATTGCTTGTGACAGGCAACGGATAAAGTCTCGTATAATGCCGCGTGCACCTATCTGACACCAACACTGCAACACCCACACGTTGTAGTGTCTGAGTATTTGCCCAGGTGTGGTGTCTCAAAATTGCTCTTCAGGTTCTGGCAACGTCTTCATCCGTACGACAGGCTGAAGCCGCCATGACGTCACAGATCCTCCCGGAAGTACGGGGCAACTTTTTACTGGGAGTAATAGTAATCCACAGCACTCCTGCGTGTATAACTGTGCTCTTCCTTCCAGACACAAGATCATTAGCAATGTGTGGACAATAGGAGTCCGAGTGAGAGCGCGGAGTTTTGTACGAAATTAAAGACCTACTAGTATATATGCGTTACTTAATCACGTCTGGAGGATAATTAGAGAGAGAGAGAGAGAGAGAGAGAGGGGGGGGGGGATATGTTGAAGTATCTGCCTTTGAAGTAAAGGCTCTCTCTCACTCTCACTCTCACTCTCTCTCTATCTCGCTCTCTATCTCGCTCTCTCTATCTCGCTCTACATCTCTTTCACTCTGTCTGTCATTCATTCTCTCTCTCTTTCTCGCTCTCACACACACACACACACATACTCACACACACATAAACACACACACACACACACACACACACACACACACACACTATCTGTGCTCTATCGGCTTAGCCTTAGGCGCGTTCAATAGGAGAATACGTATTGAATACCAGTATTGTGCGTATTGAACGAGTTAGTAGGAACATGACTGGCCCCGTAGTGAAAATTATGAATACATATGAATACATATGAATACGTATTCTCTATTGAACTCACCCCTTATCTCACTCTTTTCTTTCTCTTAACCTGTGATATTCGTACCATGTACGTTTTATAGGTAATTTACATCTACAACTGTATCTATAATCAGCTGTGTAAACATGTCCGCCCTGGCACTAACACCTGTATATCCTAACACGTATACATTGTCTAATACAATAGATACATATGTATTCACATGTGTTCAATTCATACGCAGTGGCAAATAACGAGTAGTGTCATATAATAACTGACGGAGCCGTCCATCTATTCTTATCCACCGTGAAGAAAGTAAGGTAACATTCGCTTGTGGGAGTTCTACGACCCGACATCAACAGAATATGTAAACAGGTCATGAATCTTCCCGAACGACCTTCCTTTATTTCTGAAAACTTGGCCTTAAACTGTCGAATTTAGTAACTTCCCTAACGTATGCTATAGTTGCGGGGGTTCTACGATGCGAAATATCAACAGAATATGTAAACAAGCCATGAATCTTCCCGAACGACTTTCCTTTATTTCTGAAAAATTGGCCATAAACTGTGGGATTGAGTAACTTCCGGTTCACAGACACAAGTTCCTATCACCAGTTCGGTTGATCTAACTCCGGTACTGAGTAACACAGAAAGACTGCTTATAATGCATGACCGTCTCACAGTCGATTGACGTACGTCTGATTAAATCAGAGATGGTTATGATCCATTAGTCAGACACTTGGACCACGTCTTGGGATGTATAAGCTGGTTCAGAGAGAGAGAGAGAGAGAGAGAGAGAGAGAGAGAGAGAGAGAGAGAGATATATAAATATATATATAGAGAGAGAGATAGATAGAGATAACAAGAGCGGGAGAGCGAGAGAAAGAGAGAGGGAGAGAGAAAGAATGTGAGAGAAAGAGAGAGAGAGGAGAGAGTGTGAGAAGAGAGAGAGAAGAGAAAGGAAAAGATAAATTAGAAAGAATGTGAGAGAATATATAGTGTGAGAAGAGAGAGAGAGAGAGAAGAGAAAGAGGGAGGGAGAGAGAGAGAGAGAGAGAGAGAGAGAGAGAGAGAAGAGAGAGAGAGAAGAGAAAGAGATATATATTTGAACCTACTGTACCTATCAATGTCTTCTTTTTTTTTAAATACAAAGACAATATATATACGTCGGTGTAAGCTTTCATTCAAGCTTGATTTGTATTCCACGTAACTCTTCATAGATAATGGATGCTGGTATAATCAGCTGTTTACACTGTTTGCTCGTGACGAGGGTTGTTGCCTCATACTGCCAGGATGTATAGCCAGTAGGTAGACATAACGCGTCAGTACCGCCAGGTAAATGTCTTTCTAAAATACACCTTGCTAATGTTGCATTGTAAGATTCCTGTCAGCTTTCACGACATCTGAGACAAATAAGTTACTACCAGGTCAATATTTTTTAAAGATTTATATATAAAACAAAACCAAAAAGTATTTTAAAATGTGTTTCAAACAGTATTGATAACGAAGAGTGTTGATGTTTTTCACTGGTTGTTTATGTTGGTTCGCAAATAGTAAGTACCGTAAATTTCGTTTTTAACTAATTTTACCGTCTCTCGGTGATCCTGGGATATGGTTTACTATGTGCGAAACGAAGACTTACGAGCAACAGCTAAATGTATGAACTGTATTGTAGCGCTGTTTTCAACTAAAATTCCTCGCACGTGTAGAAATGTTTTTCGAAGCACAGGAGAACTATCTAGCATTTATATGTGACATTATAACATCAAAACCTCTGAGTAAAAATAAAAGACTCGATAAATAGCTGGCCCATATTCTCGAAACTTGGCAAGTCCTAAGAAGTTCGTAAGTACTAAGAACTGGGTTTCTGCTAATGGTAATTTTTTAAGAGATCTTTTCTCACTAAGAAGTTCTTAACTAAGAAGTTTTGAGAATATGGGCGCTACTCTTCTATATCTAGATACATACCGTCTTAAAAACGCCGATCATTATACCTTCTTAACATCCTTTAATTTAAAGTTTAAATGACGGGTGCTAATTACATGTAGGCATAATGATCGGAGTTACCAGGATGAATACATACTAGTATCTATGATCATAAACTCACCCCGATTCCCTGTTCCAAAACTACATCAGTGAAGCTTATATATTATAACTTCAGTTGCATCTATGGTATATATAGTACCCTCCTCGAAACTCGGGTGTTTATGACTACACCTCTCCGTCAAATACCGGAGGTTTAGAGAAGTCATGATGACCGGGGTTTCTAGTTTCGAGGATGCTATTGTACATACTTCTGAGATGATTCTACATTCTCTAACCTTGCACTGTCTTAAGAGTACAAGTCTTAGTCAATATTCTATTACTAGATGATCACTGGAGTGTTGATAACTTTATAGACGACGTGTCGGGAAGATCAGAAGTGTCCAGCCATTGACATTCGGCATACTTCAATGGAGACTCATTGAATCGCATAGCAGTGATATCTGCAGTGACATTTCTACCAGAAGAAATACCGTTCTTAATATATAGTAAATTCCACTACGCTCCTGGGACAAATGTCTATCGCGAATTTAGTCTGTTACACAATTCTGTTAACTATTCATAGATATATCGCTCCTGGAGATTGTGTCGACTCTGGGAAGAATCGTTGCCGACTTATTGAATAATTCACCAGGGCCCATATTCTCGAAACTTCCCAAGTCCTAAGAAGTTCATAAGTACTAAGAATTTGCCTAACTGGGTTTCTTCTAATGTTAATTTTTGAAGAGATCTTTTCTCGCTAAGAAGTTCTTAGCTAAGAAGTTTTGAGAATACGGGCCCAGGGGTGCGTTCAATGACACAAGCGCTTACAAGTGGCTTACCAAATTATATAGCCGCTGTCTCAAGAACCGTACATGGGACAGGGAACCAGTTTAGCTAAATGGTGTACTCAGCACCGTTGAACGCACCCCTGGTCCATGCAGTCTTCATAAAGATGATTTAGACTTAATATGCTAGTATTGGTGTCCTATAGACCGGGTGGTGTTTTAAAACAAAAAGTGTATCATCATTGTATGTTATCATTGCATTTTTATTCATCACATGCCACCTAAATAAACATAATCATTCATTATTACTCTCCTTCTTCTTAATCACCATTCTTCTTCATCTTCTTAAGCACCATCATAAACAACCTCAGTACAATCATCATAAACAACCTTAGTACAATCATCATAAACAACCTTAGTACAATCATCATAAACAACCTTAGTACAATCATCATAAACAACCTTAGTAC
>JAUTBX010040000.1:0-24297 GCA_032361465.1 Lepetodrilus tevnianus | reverse complement strand
GCCCTGGACGTGGCATGAGACCTGCAGCCCCGAGGCCCTGGACGTGGCATGAGACCTGCAGCCCCGAGGCCCTGGACTTGTTTTCTGCTGAAACCACAATTGTCTGTTGCCATGCCTGGGCAAGAGGAATAGAATCTGTGCAGTTTGTAGAACTTTGGCTGGAATGCCCAAAAGCAATCAAAGTTCAAATCCAGGAAGCAAACAGAACTGTCATTTGTGATCTATGTTCTGCTCTGTGCCGCTATTTCACAACTACACCAATACAGAGTAGATTGCTGGAACATGACTAGCTTATCAATGGAATTGACCATGAAAATGAATAAAATAAAATTGTTAGAATAACTAAATTATAATTTGGTCTACCTGACCTGATTTCTTTTCTAAGGAAAGCTGTTCATAGTGTTATTTTATGTGTGCATCTTCTGCTCTATGTGAAGCTCACGTAAAATATGTTAAAGCAACATTCACTTGCTGGAGACCCTTACGTATGCTTTCTTGTTATCAACTACGCAGACTAGAGATGTGTAAAATGTCCACTGAACTGTATAATACAGTAATAATATGACATGCTCCACTGTCGGCATTCATTGTGCAAGCGATCAAATGTTCATGTCCATGCATATACTGTACAGTGATAGAATTAATAAAATGGAAATACACATGTAGTAGTCTGTTTCAACCCAAATATTATGCTGTTGACCTTGTGTAATATTCAGTCCTTCACCACCCAGGGAAGGGTAAAACACTGAGCTACATTCAGTGTTTCACATGGACTATAGTTTGGCATTGACACCCCTATTTCATAGATTATCTCGGTAAATACTTCATGGAATGCATAACAAAAGAACTTCAATTTCTTATTTTGTCTGCCCTAACCAAAATTAAAAAATTAAAAATGTTGCACCATTATTATATGCAGGGTGGGGAGTGGACTTCCGAAAGAAGGAACAGGCAAAAAGGTTCAATTCCGTGATAATGCACTTCTTCAGATACTGTCAGTGCAAATTGAGCCTACACTGTTACTTATTTTGGGCGTCACCCCTCTGTATAAAATAATACTTACTCAAAATAATTGGTGACAGAATTGTTATTAATGCTTAAGTTTTTTTGGTTTTTTTACAGAGATAATCTACGAAATAGGGATGTCAATGCATGTCATGTAATGCCAAACTATAGGCAAGATGTATTCAGTCTACCTATAAAGCTATATTGCCCGGTTAATGAATGTATGTGTTATCATTTTCCTTCTCAACTCTACTCTGCCATTATGGGCTAGAAAGTTGGCATTCATATTTCCATCACATGAGACAAATACATACTAGAAATTAATTCCTGACTTCCTGGCCCTAGATGCAGAGCGCTTAGTGGATTGACTTTCCTTTGATGTGAATTATTGACAGTACCGGTATATTTTCAGTGTTGGAATTTTACTGGCGCCATGTAATATAAAGTGGCTGTGTTTTTCCAAGTGAATCCTAATATACTTTTCCTCTTTAAGAGGATAATCATTTTCATTTTTAAAATATGCACACTAATCTCTATGAGATGGAACATCAATGCAAGCTGTATGGTGCCCTTAATCCAAATCCGTTACTAATTAATCTCGTTAAAATCTCATTAAAATGAAACGTGCCGATGCAGACCGTTAATGAGTGATTGCATGGGGATTCAGACAATGGCCGATCTAGATTTAAGCTGTTCAAATTATAACCGTAAATCATAAATGTTCACTCAAATATAGTAGGGAAAACGTTGAAATAGTTACAGACGCAAATATGCTCAGATCCATCGTTTTTTGCGTAAAATGTCCTAGCGAGTTTATAAGGCTGTAGCGATGTGATATACTTCTGTTAGGACACAAATCTAGACCTCTAGTATCGACCATATGCATTTTACCGGTATCGATATTTACATACAGCGGATAGCTGCATGAAGAATGATGGAGATGAAGCAACTTTGTTTATAATGTGTGTCTGCTTTTATAACCAGACAGTTGCTCTGGGGTTTGTTTGGGAATTACCCATGGTAGAGTTTAGGCTTGACTGCATTGCAAAGTCTAAAAAGGATCAGATACATAAACCAGGTCCTTTGGTTGAATAAAGTATATCGAAGTGTCCCCTAGATTACATGTATACGATTTGGTGCTCAAGCTCAAATATATATTAGGATTCGTGAAGAAAGCGACAGGTTTCCCAGCGTATTGTGATGTATAGCTGTTTCAATATCGCTCGTTGAAAACACCACACAATTCTGAATTATTCGTCCAACAAACGGGATATTATTTTTGTGTTTAAATGATAATATTGTTAAATGGTTTTGACCTAGCGCATGTTGTTATAAGTGCGGTACAATTAATAGTAGGCCCTACTATTGCTAAAATTATCAGAATGTTGTAATGTCCAATAGCGTGTTTGTACTCTCGTATTAACAGGTTTTTATTCTAATTCGATTTGTATCGCCAGTTTAGCAAGTGCTAAATATATTGTTCATGTTGCTGGTGTTAACGTATCTGACGCATTATGTGAGGAATAGACAAAATAATCCTGATGTCATCGCCTTTTAAGCAAACAAGACAGTTCCCGTGGGTAAACATCGCGTTTAAGACAAATCAGAGCGCTAGTGTTCCTGCAATTAACAAGTTAGTTGTATTAAGTATAGGGACCGTAAGTTGACACGAGATAGCCCGAGATACATTCAATATCCGGTGACATAAACCGGTCAAACACCTAAATGCGCTACACATTTGACGACATTCCATTGTGACCTCGCATGAAAACGTCACTATTCAGACGTCATTCATAGCAATAAAATATCTGTCTGTCTGTCTAGCAACCGTCGAAATTCTTCCTATCACCGGAAATGACACTGACGAGACTTACTGTCCCTATTGCCTATCTTATCCATGATAGAGCATGGCCATGGATACGTTTCTGTACACTATGCGTTTACCAACAGCTGCTGATTACATATAGTGAGGTGTTAATGGAAAGTGTTGCCACTGAATGACTAACTTAGCGATATGCTATACGCTCATATAATACTCGTATAGTCCATGTATTTGAACATATCTTTGTATTTTTTAAAGAAATATATCCCAACACAAATAATAATAAAAATAACGGAAATATTTCTTCAATCAGTAATTGTTAGGTACATTGTCAATGGGTCATCATGAAATATTGAAATGGTATTGTATTTCCCGAATGCCCATGTTCGCCTCTCGTCGTCTTGGTCATTGACTCTTCCTTGCAGATGAATGTCGTTACAGTATGTATACTACACCTTGGTAAAACTTTATAATTACTCCCTACACCTGGCTCGTGAGGGAAGTCCCACCTGTCTTGCCACCTGTTGACATCAGATCAAAAACACCACTGAGTCAATATTTACGTAAGGAATTTCTCCTACAATTACCGGTAATACATATTATGATACGTAAATTATACGGTTATTGTTCCTTGCTGCATTTCTATTATGATAGATTACGCAATATAGTTATTAATATTATAATTTTATAGTAACAATGTCGTGTTATATATAGTGGAACATACTATTTTTAAAATGCCAATTTTATGAGTAATAAAGAGTTTTAACTTCAGATGTAATATGTTCTGAGGTTAAATAATAAATAGCAGTTTTACTAGTATTCATGGTATTTAGTACATGAAAACCGGATCTCAACGCATATATACATGTAAGCTACATTTATGTCTAAAATAAATCCATTTAAAATTTAGCTTTGTACGTAATTAATTAATTAATTAATTATCAAAAACTAAGCCATATTTATTCCAGTGTATGTAAATTTACGGCTTTTGCGTTTGATCAACCACTTAATGTAGATCTATATTAATATACATCCGCGCTCAGACAAAGCCACTTTTCGGCACGTGTGAAGCCCGATTACGGAAATGAGTCGCGTGCATAAACTTACTTGTGGAGGCGCCAGACGCTCGCGATTTTGAGCTTGTAATCAGATTTACCTGCACCAGTATCTGTCTGATACAGTCTCAGGTATATGGGGGGGTAACATGGTTCCCGAGGAATTAGCAGTGTGAGCACATTATATCATTAATTAATACTGATTAATCTGGTTATTTTACCCAAAGATCAAAGGTATGCACCGATGACTTTTAAAACCAATTGAACCTCATCGGTTTCGTATGCATTTATACTAAATATGGAATATACAGTGTTCTGTCTGTTCCGTTAAAACGAAGATAATATGTAAAGCATTTTATAAATCATCATCTAGTCTGTACGTTTCGTTCGTTATGGTACAGGGATCCTCACATTATTATTTCACCACGTTTGATTGATCAGCAAAATCATAAAATCTATAATGCTAGTGGAGTTCCATGTATGACGATCGCAAATGGTAACAGTATTCCGAGATACACCGAGAACGTCTTTACCTTACAGGATAAGAGAGGGTACATTGGGTGTTCTATCCACCAATCTAATTCAATAAGTACGTTGGTATGAAAGAAACAGACGAAATATATGTGTACCTAAATGACATGTTCCGTGACGGTTCGGCTGTGACAAGATGGTCCCGACAAGATATCAATGGGTGTTGTTTTATTAAAACAGTCGGTCTAACCTCTACAAGACATTCAAGTGAGAATGAAGTCTGTTCTTCACCACAAAGGAGTTTTCTAAATTGTTGCAACAGGCTTTCTCCAAGTCACGCAGGTGCATACATATCTTCAGCGCAGAATTTTAAAAGATTTTGAATCCCTTAAGAATGAATATAATGCGAGGGCTATATGTTGGGTTGGTGGTCCTAGATATTCGTCACCATCTTCAGTTTATTTAGGCGTTGGCAGGGGAAAATTATAAGTTTCTTCATTGGCGACATTGGTCATCTAGGTACAGTGTATCCCTCTTGGTGACCATGGCTCTGGAGAGCTCAACAACGGGACTGATGACTCAACGACGTCTACAGCTACATCATGAAGAGGTTCCCGTACTTCGAGAACAACCTCCAGCGTTGTATTGGCAGAACTCCATCAGACACAACCTGTCTCTCAACGACGGCTTCGTTAGTTCTACGACCCTAAGGGGGTTTGTTGGGTCAGGAATGGGCATTGGAAACCTCTGGACTTTGCATCCGTCTTGTGGAGATATGTTCGGCAACGGCAGCTTCTTGCGACGAGCCAAACGTTTCAAGATGCAGCGCAGACAGCGACACGAGGACGCTGCGTATCAATACGCGAACCCGTACGGTAACTTCAATGAGATGACAGACAGACACATATATTTATTAAAGTCCCATGAGATGGTATTACTTGCATCTTGCATCGCTTGTTCAAGGACACTCACGATTAACAGTTCCTAAATCGGACGTGTTGTGTTCTTCTGATTACCATGGCGCTGAAGAACGCTACACAAAGAATGACTCTGAGCAACGGCTACAGCTACTTCATGAAGATGTTCCAGTATACTTAAGAGAACAACCTACATACTCCATCATGAGACAACCTATGACAGTTTCAGGACGATTCCAAGACATCAAACCCCTGCCATCTGCATTGTCTCCATGTGTACACGAACATTCATGTTCTCAGAAGGCTGTTTCATTGTACTAATCCTTCAACCTGTGCAGCACATAATGTTATATATGACACGGATAGTTTGATTATTGGTAGTTTGACTTTCTGCGTTTATAGTAGCCATACATCAGGAATATCATCCATTTCGTTTCCATAGAGAAGTCTTATGATTTGAAACGGCATGTAGCCCAAGGATATAATTACACGGCATCTCAGTATATGTTGTACAGCTGATAGGCATACCACAAACATTGAGAGTAGACAGGTAAATATTGACATATCTAGTAATCTACCTATTCAGGACTGTTTTCCTATATGGGATACAATTTAATACTATATAATCATAGCAAATTAATAACTCTAATGATATTCTTTCCCGTCTGTGTTTTGATGGTTCGTCTTTCTTGTTGATGGTTCAATATCATGAATATAATACACCATTGCCCTATTTGTTGAATACGATGGTAATTTAGAATAGCATGATTAATATTGCCTATGCGAACAGTTGCAATGAAGTATGAATATGTGTCATAATTTTACAATATGGTCACGGTTTAGCATTCATGGATACAAACATTACAAGGTTTTAACAAACACTGTACATTACATAATTCCAATCTTACAAGTATTCTCTATTAAATACATGATACTATATAATTCCAGATGGTTAATCACTAGTCCAACGTAGAATCAAGATGTTCGAATCGTACGTCGTGTTAAAACATGAGTTCGACAGAGCAACAGGGATTTTCACATCTCTGTTTGAAAAGGATTACCAGCTCTGAAAACGACTGGAAAAATGTCTTATTCAACGGTCTTCCCTTAGGTGCTTCAAATCCTCCGGACACGTCAGTTCTGTCACGAGAGGCTCACTCCTCGCCGACCGGTTACAGAACATCATTGTTAGCTTATTAATTTGCTCCCAATGCTACAACCCGATCTATTGAGGTCTACTTTGTCGATAATCCTGTTTGCTTAACGCGTTACCAATATGGCCCCCACAACGCCTTTGGTCTCTCAGTGATCTCCCCTTGGGGTAAGGCCATATTCGCTACTAGATGCTATTAAGTCGGGACTACATTAGTTCACTAATTGTCTGGTATTGTCGTTGTGCAAACATCCTGTGGGGTGGACGGGGTGTTTGGATAGGGGTATTAGCCCGGGTCAATATGTTTGTATGGGCCCCGAGAGGTGTTCGCGGTATGCAATTTCTGAATCATGAGTCTGCTGCACTCGAAAAATATGTAAACGTCCGAAGTAAATATTGAATCCAAACTGGAATAGTTTCGCACTGTTCAAGTCCTCGAGACAGGATTATAAAGCAGTGCTTGTAAATATATATTTCATTATTGTTTCAGTGTTTAAGTGATAAGGTACCTCCTAGAGAAACATGTGTGTAAGAGGGAAAATATTTTAGAACTATCTTTCAATATTGAAGTGATAATGGATGTATAATGATCGTTTCCAATAGAGAAATCATTATTGTTTGTACATGCGATTTTATGACGACAATATGGAATAAAAATATGGAAGCATCAAGGTATCAATATTTTGAAGACTTCGATGGTTACTATGTTAACGTTAACATACTAGAAAAGTCGATATGTTCAGGATTAAGCATAGGCCTCTATGTTTCCTAAATAGAAAATCATACTTGACAAGTCACAATGTTCATCAATAGTGCAGAGTACAGACCTACTCGTATTCCTTATGGTAGTTTTATCCGGTGTTTATTATCTCTTGATATATGTATTTGTATGTCAATATCGTCACTAGAGTGGGAAAATAAGGTTAGGACATTAATAGTATGTTTAATGGAGAGAGAAAATTGTATTTAGCCAGCCCAAACACATAACATCTGGATTATAAAAGACATGTTGTAAACATCATTAAAATTAATAAATTAAGACATGCAATATGTAGCTTGTAGGAGAAAAGACAGAACACCAAATTTATTCTTTAAAAAATGCATACGTATATGCTATAGAAAATAGAATGTGCTGTATTATATCATATGTCGTTGCTAATAGTGACTAAGTCACTTTCTAATACCACTCGAGCTACAATAATTGTAGGTACTTCCGGTGGGGTGAAACAAGTTGTTTACGTGGTGAATATACTCTACATTTAAAGTATTGTTTAACGCATTTCTGCCATAATAGACCATGAATATTTTCAAAATACCAATTCCTACCATTATAGGCACCATTTGCAAGATCCAACTACCAATCGCTACGTGGTGAATATACTATGCACTTAAAGTATTATGTTTAACGAATTTCTGCCATAATAGGCGATGCATATTTTCAAAATACAATTTTTTACCATTATAGGCACCATTTGCAAGATCCAACTATCAATCGCGACGTGGTGAATATACTATACACTTAAAAACTATTATGTTTAACGAATGTCTGCCATAAAAAGCGATACATATTTTCAAAATACAAATGTTTACCATTATAGGCACCATTTGCAAAATCAAACAATCAATCGCTACTTATACCAAAGTAGCATCCACCGATAGCATAGTTCGCATCTCAGAATAACAACAAACACATATTTATTTACGAAATATATATATATTTTGATGAAAACAAGTATTGTCGTATGTCCTTTTTGAGTAGTACGTGACAAGTAATATGTAACAAATAGTTTATATTAGGGGTGACAACCATTTTTTAACAAGGGTTATATCAAAAAGAAATGCAAATTTGTTTCTTTTAACTCTTTAGAAAAATACAGGCAACGATAGGTACATGGGAGTTTCCTAATTAGGATTACCAATACCTGACCCGGGGGCGTGAATTACAGGTGAGAGGGACTTGGTACGGTTTGGTGGTCACATGTGGAAATACCTCGAGTATTGTGCACAAATCGGTACCCACAAATCACCCCACTTGCTAACCCGTGTAAGTGGAAATCACGTCTTGGTGTTAATGGATTTATTGCAGAACACCCAGTACGTTTAAACGTGTAAAATGTGTTTGTTAACAAATGTGTAAATGTCTTAACGCCGAATAATATTATTTAAATGGGTGCTGATGTGTCAATTCCACGGTATTTCATCAGTATAAGCCAACGTTTGTATTTATGAATATTGTATATAATTTACAGTTTAGATGTTGCTACCTCTTGTAGAAACTACTATGCGAACATTTAATTTTTGAAATTTGACAAATAGTAGTGAAGATACCAATTCAAGATAGGCTGACACGTGATTTTGAATCAGTTTTAAGAATAACGTGCAATAATTCAATGATATAATATTTTGCCAATGTGAAAAAGTACATGTTGCATTATTCGTACTCTGGAAAAATGTCTAATAATATCAAACATTCACATTATTCACAGTATTTGGAGCGGGCATTCAACGTGGAATGAATTGTTTGAAAATGATAAATTACTAAATAATAAAGTAATGTCATTAAGACAGACAGACAGACAGACAGATATATTTATTAAAGTCTCACTCATAGACAACATGTACATGTTCCAAATATTAAAATTGCAAGTAAAATTGTAATGTATTACAGTGTTCGTCTTTCAATGACCAAACCCCACACATGTACAGTGTATTCCGGGTGAGTTTCCTTTATACACGGCAAATTGGCAATACAAATATATAGCCCACTATTATGTGACTATACTAGTAATTAGAACCTTCGCGTTCGTATTACCTGCGCTATATTGCATGCATATGATGCGATGCCAATTGTATTCGAAGTATTTTCTTTCGTGAATTTATTTCCGAATACTAGTACATGATCTTAGTGAATTCACCTATTACAGCCATGAAGTTCCATATTTCTTGACAGGCGAAATAATTCTCCAGATATATGTAGGCCTACATAATGTGAATTCTTTTTTGTCACATGTAGATTCGTCCTCGAAACCCGACCATTATGGCGACTTACCATCTGCCAATGGTAGATAGGCACACTGGTTGGCCATGTGTTTCGAGGATGATGTTCCTTGCAATTCAAAGACTAGTATACGTTAACAATGTTACATCGGAATGAATATCCGAGTACATCTATTTTTTGTTGATCCATCTGTGTTATAAATCAACGATAATTTATAATGGTAAATTAGATGCTCGATCTACATGTAACATGAATACCAGTATACCTTGAGCCTCTCATTTTATGAATTAATTAAACAAATACGATTTGTGCACCTCTATTACATTCTAAATTCTGTACTTTAGATATATTCGAACATTATACTTACCAAAATACTACTGTACCAATCCAAATTTAGACACATTTATAAACCTAATGTCAATCTGTCATCGCCATATGTTATTAAAGTTAGCAGATTATATTAAAGCAGGATTATGTTTGATGAATATATTATATATATGCACTATATGTTCTAAACTTATTAATGTAAATATTGTATGTATTTCATTGTTTTCTCATTATATCAAATAATGTGATTTTTCATGAGAATAAACTCTGTTCTGTGTTCTGTGTACATACTTTACGTGCAAGTGTGGCTATTTCATCGCGTGTATATATACTAGTATGTATTATATTCGGGAACAGATAATGTTGCCTTTCTGAATGGTTGTAAAAATAATATCAGTAGTATAGACATAAGTATTTGACTTCATTTTAATGCAGTCGTGTAAATTACATCCTAGTAATGATTTTATTTTATTTGTTAACAATAGTAATATTAATAGTAATAAAGAAATCAACTCGTTGGCAACATGCTGAATCATGTATGTGAGTGGCTATGTTTAGCAGTGGTAACATGCGTTAAAACCAGCATCCCTGTAATATCAACTATTTCCAAAAATAATATCAATTCATATTGCCATAATGGAGTCTAACATTAAGTTCGTTATCTTTGGTCAAAGGATATAGCATATAAAATAGAATATCTGGCATGGTAATCAAATACAGACGGACAAGTGCAATATTGATATTTATTACCAAACACAAACTGGTTTTACATTTCAAATATTAAAACAAATACCTTGAGACAAAGCAAAATTCAAGAAATGCACACACATACATGTACCTATAACTCAGGACATAATTCTTCAAATGTTCAAGTTTGCTCAAATGCTTCACGCATTAATCCGCAAGATACATATTTAACTTAACTCACATAATAGCACTTTTCAACAAATGTCTGTGTATCAATGTACAGTTAACTCCGTGTAGTCGGAATCTTAGTTCCCGTATTACGAACGTTCATAAGCCGCTCAAGAACCGGAAGCCATTCTTAGATGAGGATACGAGGAATACTGTCCATAAGAAAACTGCTGTTGTAGCGCTTGGTACGTGGAATGAGGATGGTTCGAACTGGATGGTGGTCCCTGGGGTAAACACGCCGCTCCCAGGGGAGAGCTTCCCGGGGGTGAGGTGGACAGCGGGGACCCCGTCAGGGAACTGTTCATGTTGTTGACGCTGTAGTACCCGCTGGTGGGGGAGTACCCCGGGGGTGGGCTCATTGTCCATCCGCTGGGTTCGGATTTAACCGGAAGTCCGTATTGCTGGGGCTGGGCAAGTCCTTGGGGTAGGGATCCGAAGCCGAGGGGGTTGAGAGCTGGGTAAGGGGAAGGTCCTCCGTACAAGCTGAAATGTCCGTAGGAGCTGACGTGTTGTATCGTGGCACCTTCTCTTCTGTGACGGCTCTGCAACTTGAAGCGCTTCGCCCGACGGAGGAAGCTGCCGTTGCCGAACATATCTCCACAGGACGGATGCAGGGCCCAGTGGTTCCCCTTCCCTGGTCTTCCTGGGGGTCGAGGCACCTTCACGAAACAGTCGTTGAGAGACAGGTTATGCCGGATGGAGTTCTGCCACCTCTGTTGGTTGTCCTTGTAATACGGGAACCTCTTCATGATGAAGCTGTAGATGTCGTTCAACGTCATCATTCCCGTCGTTGAACTCTCTATCGCCATCGTAATCAGAGCGATGTACGAATACGGAGGCTTCACATTGTCGGCAAACCTCCGCTTTTGTTGGGAAAGGGTTGAAGTACCTGAAAACGTTTCGTCCGAGCCGTCGTTGTCTTCGTTGTCAGAAGCTAGAGATGACGTAGAGGACAAGTCGTGGTCGTCAGGCGTCAGCCTTTCTGCGTCGTCGTCTGCTTGTGGGGACAGATCTGGACTCTCATCTGATGGTCTGGTCAGGACGGGCTCCTGATGGGGGCTGTGAGACAGCAGCGACGGATTGGGATGAATCGGGTACGCGTGAGAAGGCAGCACAGGCGGTGGCTGGTGCTGCATCGGATGAGGCATGGACATCATGCACGAGGATTTGTCTGCTACGGGTCCGTATTGGAACAGACCGGAGTTTGGACTCATTATCATCCTGAATTATATTTGGAACTCGCTGTTCAGGATGGACTCTAACAACTGAAGTGTTTGACCACGGGGACTGACCAGAAGGTTTATATCCTCCCGTAGTGGTAATCCTCTGAACATACAACTCCTGTACCTCCCTGCTCATAGATTAAACCTCATTGTTCACTAATCTAGTACCTCGCCAAAACTGGCCAATAGCGATGCCTCGTAGTCTTGGTAATTGGTTAAGAAGGACTCTGATTGGATAATTGGAAGATGGCGGCCACGCCTTGATTACTGTGTCATATGGAACACAATATTGAACGTATTGATTCTAGTTGCTTGTATTCGATACAGATTGGAAATATATATTTTACATGATATATAAATATAGAAACTTCGCAAAAATAATATTCTACGGGTCAAATCATTAGATTGATTTATAGGCCTACTACTAGTATCTTAATTTTAACAATACAATTTTAATAGTTTAGTATTTTAGTATGCATGTGTAATAGTAATCGTGCATGTGCAATTACTAAAGAAAATATGTACTGGTACGTTCTTGTTAGTTTTGCTTTTTGTTCCATAATGTTTAGGATAATGCTAATGGGTTATACAATCAGTTCACTGAATGTCTCGTATAATTCTATATTTGGTTACTGAATTTGCTATTTAAAAATATGCAAGAAACATTATACTGTGTGTGACGAAACCTTCGTATGCTTGGAATAATAGTGTCTGTGTGAAATACGTAATAGATGTCTATACTTAAACTGTCGTCATGACCAACACGAAATATAGTTAATATTCAATTATATCGTATAATTATATATTTGGTTACTGAATTTGCTATTAAAACATATTCAAGAAACATTATACTGGATGTCACTAAAACTGTATATACTTGGAATAGTGTATGCATGTGTGAAGCAAGTAATACATTTCCCAAATTGCTCCGGAAATGAGCAATATAAATAAATAGTTAAAATTCAATTGTGTCTAATTTTATTTATCGAGGAATTCGAACGAAACAGCCAGTCTATCACCTGTCTTTAGACTTTACTCTTTGGCTCAGGAAACCATCCACCGTATAATCTATCTTATCCCAAAACCCATAGTGTCATCACCCACGGACAATGCCCAAATTATTGAAGACATCATTTCCTACAGTTTGTGCGTGCCTAGAACTTGTAATTGCACACCCGAGATAATAGACATTATCAATTCTTCTCCGAGAGACATAATCTTGCCCGACGTACATTTCACTGTGAAATCCTCACCCCTGAGGGAGAACAGGTGATGTATTTTGCGATGGTCAGACCTTACCGCCACCCCCGGGCACCCTGGCGCACTATGGGTAGAGTTGGCTGCTATTGTATAGTACAGAACTGGAGTGTAAATAGCGTGTAAATAACATTGTCAATATTGATACAGTTACGTGCTGACATATGACCATGGTGTCTGGAATGTGAACTGAGATAAACCTTCCTGGCCACTGTATACGTTTGCCATCATCAGAGACCATAATACAGTATAGGGTAGCTGCCGTCATGTAGGGGGCCTAGATGTATCTCAATAGTTCAGAAATCATGGAACTTTACATTTTAGATTTTAACATTAGGTATTATTCAATGGAGTGCATGCGTGTATTGTGTTTTGTATATCTCCTGACCATCATGTATTTCAGTAGCCAACGAACATCATGGTTCGCATTTCCGATAAATTTAAGTTTTATTGAATTCTATTGATGTTTTTGATATCATAATTTAAAAGGGAATTGTATATGAACATTAAATGAGAACAATGTAACATCAATATGTTGTGTGTATCTTTTGACCGTTTTATTTAGTGAAAGTCCGTTAATAGAGGTCATTTATGTTCGAAAATTGAAAACCTCAAATTACAGCAAAATAACTCTATAATGACTGCACATATATGTTTGTGTCTATAGTGCGTATTACATACCATAACAGATGTATTTGACTTTAAATAGTGTATTCATTTAGCCCTTCGTTGCATGTTTAATACTTTTAAGAAAATATTATGAATTGAAAATATGATAAATTGAATATTTTACCAAAAAGAATCTGCTACCAAACTTGAACTTAGACAGAAGTTACAGCACTTTCTAAATTCAAAGATTAATCTGCTTACTAAGCGAACTTTTTCAATTCGCAAACATAGTTCGGCTAAACTTCAAAAGACAAATCTACAGCATTGCGCCTACACGTAAAGATTCCTAATCTAATTTACATTAAGGATTTGTCCCTTTTACCTGATTCGGAAGCGTATTAAGTTTAAGGGGGCGATTCAATGTTTATATATTACATGCTTTAACAACCCGCTCGTGAGGTTCTTTTACGGAGTGGCTTAACGTAAAACCTGTATTCCTACGAAATCCTACGACAAGCTTAATCAAACTGGCGGCAGTGGAATTTGAAGGTGTAAAAAGTCCTGTTGCGTATTGTTGGTTCCGACATGAAAGACTTCAGTTGGAATCCGCACCTTGATATTTATAAAATTTACATTGTAATTGAGGTTGATAAATCATTATAACTGGTAAAATTTCTGAAATATTTTATTTATACCATATTGCCATATATGTATTGTATATGCATATGTTGATATTTAGTTTTCAATTAATGTTATTTATATTCTTATTTAATAATAATGGATACAGTACTTTTAACTCGCCATACATAATCTATTGTATTTCATTCCATAATATATGCTCAAAGAGCTACACTATTCAGATAAAATTAAAAATATATATAAAATACACTAATGCAGCGTTATAATACAAACACTATTATATATTGTATAAACTAAAACTTGTGAAGTGTATATTGGTTATTAAATTAACGACCTGATTCAAGTGCGGTACTTGGTTGTACAATTTACATCACATGTATTTACTACTATTTGTAGATATCGATATGTATCTTTGTGACACTTAAAACATTTAAAAATAATTAATTAATTAAATATGATTATACAGTACAATACAGTATTGTTAAACGACGGAGTAAAAATATTACGAATCACGATCACTTCATATACACGAATATCATATAAAACTAATTGCATTAGACCAATAAAACTTCTTCTGTACAGTACATGCATAAAGATTAAGACCAACAAAAACAATTGCTACACCAACATGCCAACACCCTCCGAAAATAGCGATAGAGTAACACCAATGCATCTTTGGTACCGTATCCGTACACATTATTGGATGATGACACCCCTGTATTCTAATAGCTGTCAGTTTCTAGATAAATCATAGAAATCAGTGTATATTCGTGCTGAGTAGTACGAGTAATGATTTACCATATGTTTACAAGGTGTTCATGAATGATATTCTTATTCTGATAAACACGTATTGTGCATTGTTGAGTGTTTAGATAGCTATAGATGTCATAGGACACGAATAATGTGTGTTTGTAAAAGGATATTGAGATGTGTGAATCTATGTAACTATATTTTCAATGTCAGAGTAATATGTATATCCGCCTCAAATTTTGCTATGCACAATGAATGCGTAAGTGTTGGGTATTGTCCTTCCTCGTCTTGTTTAACACTGATACAAATCAAATATGTTATGTTTTCCCATGCTATGACTAGTATTATTAATACATTATTAAAGTAATGAATGTGTTTACTGTATTTGCTAATAACAACCTGACATATCCCTTCACAAATACATTATGTAATCAACATTTCAAATATCAGCTGAGCGTAATATATATGTGTAATATGTATATGTATTTATATTCATCACATGACACCTAAATAAACATTCATTCTTCCTATTCTTCTGTATTGCAAATAGAAATGTTCAAGCAAGTTTGTTGGGAAATGTCTTTACAAGAACTGTTTGATTTCTGTATGTATTATTGGTGATGCATTTACAAAAGTTTGTCCTTTTAGGAAGGCAATATATTAATGCGGCCAATGTGGGCATTGCGAACAGTCAAGGAATATATATATTTATTTGTGTATTATGTTATTGTTAATAGTGTCTCATTATGTTCAACACGTGTATATTTCTTTTTCTCCAAATGATCGTCATGATGCAAATTATACACAAACGGAAAATTAGTTCTCGGACATTTATTATTTAGACCTAATTTGATTAATGCTTTGTAACACTACAGATAATTCAATTACAACGTTTTAATTTTAGCAGCATATAATATTTATTTAAGACGATTCTCATAGGAATAGCAATGGCGAAATAATATTGTTCAGTTGTCCGATTATATAAATTGTTCATGTCAGATGTATATTTATAGTAGTTCTTGTTCAATAATATAGTATTAGATCCTTCCTCCAGTGACAATGATAATGCACCAATGATAAGAGCGTGTACATAAAAAAAAGTATGTCTGTTCTATATATAATACTAGTGAAAATAGAACTTTCTGTATGTGTTCTTGAAATGGTCAACGATTTCAGTGTGTTGAATGCATCCAACGACAATTTTCTACATGATTCACAAAACATGTAGTTAACTTTATGCAGAAAAATGATTTTTCTACTATAAACCAACATAAAAGAAATACAAAATATATGTTTGTAGTATATATTTTTTAATATAATTATCAACATGAATATTTTACACAATACGAAATATATATACATTATGTACAACACAATCAAGTATCTGTTTTTATCAGTATTACAAAATTCAGTGTATAAAATATCTTAGACCGCATAATGTTGCAGAGCACTTGATGTTCATGTATAAAATGTTAAAATTGTAATTATTCAAATTGCTTTCCCGTATGGTAAATTTGCAGCACCACCGTATGAATATGAACTGTTCGTTGCACTTGGTAGTGACCTCTGTAGATATGGATACAGGTGATAGTTCGCTATGTTGAGGGAGTTCTGACCCTGAGTGATCATGTTTTGGGAGATTTCCGCCAGACCAGTTGGTGAGATTCCTGGAGTAGATGAGGAAAGCGGCGATCCCGTCAGAGAATTGTTCATGTTGCTCACATTGTAGAAGTTCCCGGTGGGACAGTAGGCTGTGGGTGAAGCCGTCGACCAGCTTGGAGGGTCAGACCTCCCCGGGACACTAGGCTGCTGGCCATGGTGAGAGAGTCCTTGAACAAGCGATGCAAGATTCAAGTAAGGTGACATCCCAGACATCGCATTCAAGTTACCGTACGGGCTCGCGTATTGATAAGCAGCGTCCTCGTGTCGATGTCTGCGCTGCATCTTGAAACGTTTGGCTCGCCGCAAGAAGCTGCCGTTGCCGAACATATCTCCACAGGAAGGGTGAAGCGCCCAGAGACTCCCCTTCCCTGGTTTTCCTTGAGGTCGTGGAACTTTAACGAAGCAGTCGTTGAGAGACAGGTTGTGTCTGATGGAGTTCTGCCAACGCTGGAGGTTGTTCTCGAAGTACGGGAACCTCTTCATGATGTAGCTGTAGATGTCGTTGAGGGTCATCATTCCCGAAGTGGAGCTCTCCAGAGCCATGGTGATCAGGGCCACGTAGGAATAAGGCGGCTTCTTGTCGGAGAAGTGTCGCTTCTGTTCAGACACCGTGGACGACCCCGACACGTTCTCGTAGATCTCCTGGGAGTCGGTGGACGAGGAGGAAACGGATGAAGACGGTGAGGGAACTCTGTTGTCGTGGTTACCTTGCTTGGATTCCGTAGTTCCGCCATCTGCAGCCACATGATATGCATCTCCAGATGAGTTTCTGAATGCGTTGGGGCAGACACTTCCCTGTGAGGATGGCTCGTGCACGGGGTACCTGTACGACGGCAGTGATGTCGTCTGATGTGTTGTCGAAGCGTTGTCCGAGTTTGAAGAAGCAAAAGGTTGGCTCTTCGCCTCATTGTCTTCTGGCGCAGTAAGCGCATACTGCGGTTCAAACATGCTCATCCCGGCATGTGTCGACGTAGGCTTGATGACTGTATTCCCGGATGTCCGTTTGTCCAGAGTACTGTGAGTGTCCTGCGCATGCGCATACTGTGACACTGGTCTGTAGACTGGTTGGAGAAACATAGGATTGAAGGAATCACTGCCGCAGGGTTTTCCTGCACTATCAGCAGTCTCATGAAGATATTGCATGTCCGGGGTTCGCTGCATGACTGTAAATAATCTACCAATATAAATACGCTTCTGATGCAAAGATGTACGGCAGCTACTCTCAGTTTCACTTCTCAGTTCTGAATTCACGAATGCTGGTGCTTTCCTACTCCCGAGGTTTATATTCTACCAGCTAATCTAACCGTAACGAGATTGATACTGAGCTCGTTAATATGCAAATAGGTTGCTTTTGTTTCTAACGCGGGAACAATAGCCTGTCCGTGTTTGTTATAATCTCGTTTAAATTCTCGTTTCCCATTGGTCAGTCGGAACAGTAGACTGCCCCGTTGCATTTGACTGCACATGCACGTCATTCGTAGTCTTCAAGGAATACTAACATGAATTAATGCCGCCTGTACATTGTTTTCTATAAACCTTTCCAATTGGTAATATACTATACATATTTTTTTATATTATTTTTTTACCGATATTAATTTAACAGTGCCAATTATTATATTGTTTTAAAGCAATTATTGCATGTACTAATACACAATCTAATAACCTTATTTTACTACTACTACTCCTTCAATATATGAGGTAATAAGTATGCAATGGGTCTACAGATAGATGAATAGTTGTGGCAGTATTGGAAATGGATATACATGTATGTAAAATGTTGGAAATTGGTAATTGTCACGCGTATATAAACTATTTCTCTTTATATATATTCCGATAGCTCTATAAATATTCCTAAATGAATGTTCGTAGAGGATCTCTAGAGATAGATGTACGTAATTGCCGTGTGCTTATACATGTTATTTTAGTACAATATATCTTATTAAAATGTAAGTATAATTAGTATGGTAAATTTACTATTATTTTTGGTTACATCTCCACACATTTGATTTACAACCACATGTGCAAATAAATAGACTAAAGAGAAGCAATCTCGTGAATTTAAATTTGGAGTTTTTGTTCACTGTCATGAAAACATTTACTCTGGATGCTTCTCAAGTCGTTGTAAATGTAATTATAAAAACAACATTCAATAAACGTCAATAATGAGCTCATTGCTCGTGTTTTACTTAATTGTATTGTTCTCCTAACGTGTAGTAAGAACAATGATTATAATCCAATCAATTGGTATGTTTATACATACACCAAGAATTTTTAAAACTGTAAAATGTTGGCATAGCTGTTCAATACTCTCGTTTAAAAGCGTATTTTGCATTATATAAACTGGACTTGGCAGGGATTAACACATTTTTAAATGTTAAAAATGTGTCAACAGTGTTTTGTCAAACATAATAATATCTACCACTACTAGCATTCCCTGTCGTTGGTTATTTGCAATAAGATTTCCGAGAGGGCTTTTGTAATTTAGAAAATCTATGTAATTGTAGTACTGTATACCCGGTATTATAGTATTCGCAAAACGAATGTTTTGATTGATTACTGGACGATTTGGTATATTCGTTATAAGGAATAACATATTATCATATTATGTAAATAATGGTCAGTAAAATTTATTTTTCAATGTTTACATTGTCTCGGATATTTTTCATAATCTCATATATAATATACAGCTCAGCTATTATCTTAGCTATTTTGATTCCTTGCTTGAGTTAGTTTTTCTAATTAGAATTTTCGCCTTTTAGATTTCAATTTCAAGATTTGAATACTAGTAGTTCAGATGGTACCCCTCAGATATCGGTAAATTATGTAAATAATACTGCAGGACACACGTAGATGAGGGAAATGTTGGACATGACATTTTCCACAGGAACTCTGACACAAGCAATCGTATAGGGGAGACGTGATAACCCGTTGTAGGTGTTGTATCTACGTTTACTGGTATCACAACCGAGTCATCACCCGACTTTCACCTACATAGATACGGTAGCTCATTGGTAAAACAACATTAATTTGGTGTCAACAACATGTTCGTGTTGCATCTAACGCCATGGTCACACTAACACTATTCCAGCGCTGCACACTTTTGGATGGCATGCATTCATATAAGTTATTTCGTTATTCAGAGGCAAATATAATAGTGTTGACATGCCTATGAATATATTAGTACTTGGCAAAGGCGTTGCATGGGTTTTCTTTCTTTTTATTTTTACACTTTTGACAGATGTAAAAGAAGAATCATTAAAAATCGGTGGAACAAAACAACAAAACCTTTTTGACAAGGACTACAAATAAATGTATTTGTGATCGACAGGGAATAATTTAATTATAAATAGGTTAGAAATTGAAAACGGCACACATTTTACACTTATTAATACAATTATTAATGCACATACTCTTAAAACTTTTCTGAAAATAACCACAGTAGGGTCTACAATATATTTAATACATGTTATGTAAAATGTCATTATTAGGTGTATATTTTATAGTTGTTGCTTTATGTATTAGGGGCACTGATTAAGGGGAATATATTTACGGAGTATATTGCATTATAAGACTACATGTACTTACGAGTACATTTATATATTCAATGATATTAGTGAAAATATGTTTGTCAAAATTAACATGAAGGCTGGCAATATCAACCAATGGTTACCTATTTTCGTGGCAATTAAATTCGTCTCACCAATATGCATAGACGTATTCATGATCACTTGGTCTACCCGTTGTATTTTCTTTTAGTGTAAATGCTGGAGCGAAAACATAATACGTCTCTACTTAGTCCGTAGGAAAGCTGTGTTTCTTTCGCTAAAGCTGTCTGTCTTTTCACTTCAAGCTGATGAAGAATTACCGTCAACTTTATTTGGTTCTTTGATCTTTGCGAAAATATATTCTTGATAAAGTTATTATTAGACTGTCTTGAAAAGACAGATAATCCCTAAACAACACCTAGTGTACATCCCTGGTATTTTCTTACTGAGAATACAGAAGAGAACAATATAACCATTTGCACGATAACGTATCAAATATGTATTAATAATGTATAGATGTAATATAAGAGATTGTACCATAATAGTTAAATTTCATCTATTTTGATTGGTCGAAGTGGTTTGAAAAGTGTGGGTTACACGCCGTCGGTGTTTAATGAAAATCCAAGCTGATTAATCACGATAACCTCCCGGAAAATTGGCAATAGGAACCGTTTATCTCCCAAGTAAAGCAATTACCTTCGAGTAAATATAGTTTATAATAATTTCAAATAATATTTAATAAAATTTCGTGAATAACGTTCAGCTCATTAGCAGATCCATAGAGCACGACAATTTTTTAGTTCGATGTCATGCTCAATTCACAGCTTTCTTGCAAATATTTTACCTTGGACATGAAATCTTACTCAAAATGTTTCGTAATCTCGGTATTCTCGAAACCTTCTTACGATCGTACGACAATCTGAAAGATTCGTATATAGTAGGGATATGAACATGTTACATGCGTTCTTAGTTTAAGAATATTGTAAGTTCCTTTAGATGCTCACAGATGTATACATATATGTTACAGCGAATAAATGTACAAATTCGTCTTAGAAGATACAAGAAGTATTGGATGTTCATTTTTATAATGTTTTTTTTGTTGTTGTATTTTTTTGACCATATCATTATTATATGTCAGTTGATACGTTAACGTTAATAAACTATCTGTCTGTCTGTCGGTCTACCAGTAGTCCTTGGTGATTCTACTGTCATTACTATTACTAGGAGTTGTGTCCACCTATGTGTAAATAAACATTCATTCTTCTTCTTCTTCTTCTTCTATATCTCCACCATTCAGCACCAAATCCGTATTGTGCTACACATGGATCCTTACCATTGCACACATACCATTGTCAATGTCCACAATTGAAACGTTCGCCCAGTCGGTCTTTCCGTCTTTAATGTCGCATTACACGTAACAAGATTTGGATTAGCATACACTTGACCATACCACCCGTTTGTGGGTTTAATCAGAAACAGATTATCACTTTGCATCAGTGGTCCGTGGGCCTTGTACGTAGCCAATTCCTATTTGTTTAGTCCCGTTCCTCCGACCGGCTTTGGCGGAAACGGTAACTTAATTATTCAACAGTGGGTTAAGTTAGTTAATATTAATTGGCTTTTGGAGGAAGTTCTTACATGATGTTTTTTGTCCTTACGAGTGGATGAGATTAGTGTGGCGACAGGGTTCTCGTGTTCTGCACGCGACAAAGTTGTAATCCTTAAAGCAGACTTGCGACGGAGATTTTGTTAAAGAAAATATGTGGGGTTTTGTGTTAAAATTGTATTAATTACGAATGTTATTTCGTGGGATTGGTATACACATATTCATGTGGCCTATGTACGTATACTGGGTGTGTGCTCTAGATGTCCACATACTGGTAGATAATATGAAAAATAGCATTATATATGGTATGGTATCTCAAATACTATCCCTTTACCTGAATACTCTAATTATAATTATGCCTTGTCATTATGACTTTGCTATATTTCATTAGATTTATTAATTAATTGATTAATATAACCCCGTGAGTTCTGAAACGAATACACATGCACATTATTCAGAGCAATAAACATTAATAAGGTGACAATTGGATGAGTTTACACAATACCAAGGGTGTGGAAATACTACTAAATAAAACAAACGTGTACTGACGAATTGGAAATAACACTTCCAGCTGACACTAAAATATATGTTGTTTTTATAATTAGAAATTCCTTCTGTACACCTCACTGGTTATGGAATTTGTGTAAGAAGTCGGAATAAATGTCAACACGTTCGTTCGGTACGCAACACTCTCGCTATAAGGTACTACTGTGTTAATAGACCTAGTTCTACTGCAATTACAAACACATTAAAATACACACATAGTCGTTGCTGACGCTCACTTAGCATTGTCTCAATAATGATTTACAGTAACGACTGGAGAAAGTCCGGTGATCACTCGCCTCGATGCCAGTAAATGTAGAGACAGCTCATTTAGCGAGTCATTGTCTCCCCGATACGATTGCTTGTGTCAGAGCTACAGTGTAAAATGCCATAGTTTCACTACATATGACGCTTCAGCGTTTTAATATTATAGGAGCTGGCACTGATGTTTTTTTGCATACACCACGAATGTAATATTATTATTACATATAGTTCATAAAAATTACGGCATACGTCAATGTACAAATGGAAATGAAACGCATTGAACTATTAATACTAAATATATATATATATATTTTACTGTTTTGATTATTAGATAAACACAAAACTATATACAGCTGTACCGTAGTTCTATAAGGTTTATTTGAACATAATTTATTCAGGATAAATGGAATTGGTTATAAGTTATTACGGCTTATACTATAATTGATTTATAAAATTGATTTGATTCATTTATTAATTAAAAATGTATAAAATAAATAATAACATAATGTATGTTTTTTTTCTTCTTTAAATATGTTTTATAACACCGATCATCCTATCTTATAATTCGACGTTTTATTTCTTTAAAACACTAAATTACATATAGTTGATCATCCTGTTTTGTTCGTAATTTAGTATAGACGGATACGAGTGGACAATCGTCATCACCAACTACTAGAAGTAGGCGTGTAACGACCACAGCTATTTGCTACCTGGCTGCTTCTAGACACACGTCTTATAACGGAGAGAACAAATGGGTGGGGCTACCTCACACGTTGTGTTTCCTTGTACACTCAGTGTCGTCACACGACTCCTTAATAAATTAAGTCCTAAAGATGTTAATAAATATATACACCGCATACCGATAGATTTGACGAATTTATTTCCATTTGTCATCGTTACTTTTGTTTTAAATATTTGAGGTTCAAAAAAATGTTTTGTGTTGCTAAGAATTTGTTTCGATGCATTGAACATTGTATTTTGAAATAGCACGAACAGAACCTATTCAGCTTGTTGGCAACCAGTGCGAATCGGAGAATTGAAACGTACTGTGTGCATCCCATTATGGTTTACCCTCAGTTTGCCTACACCTCATTTTGCCTATGTACCTCATTTTGCCTACACCTCATTACTGAGGTGTAGGCAAATATGAGGCCATGCCCCCAGTATACCTTCCGTAATAAACACTCTTTACTAAATTGACATCAAGTGATGTCGTGATATTCAACGAGACTCCAACTTCGCGATGCCAGTAATGACCTCGGCATTCAGATCGAATTGTTATTCCAATAATTTCACGCAATACCGAGATTCGTATTGTAAGTTGATATGATGTTTACATGACGGTAAAGTGGTAAACTCTATACTACTTCACGTGCATGCTTATACGACATTGATTTTACATAGCCCTATATGTATATATGACTGTAGAGTGATATAAAAATACTGCTGTTTCTACCATCATTATTATTATTACTACTACTACTACTACTACTACTACTACTACTACTACTACTACTACTACTACTACTACTACTA
>JAUTBX010039445.1:0-13262 GCA_032361465.1 Lepetodrilus tevnianus | reverse complement strand
AAAGATTGGGGACAAACACGATGCCGTGGCTGACTTATCTAATTTTGAGATTAGTCACCTCTTGCTCTAATTGGCTGCTTGTATTGGCAATGATTTATTATTATTCGTATTCGTATTCGTATTCGTAGTAGTGTAGTAGTAGTAGTAGTAGGAGGAGGAGCAGCAGCAGCAGCAGTAGTGAGTAGTAGCAGCAGCAGCAGTAGCAGCAGCAGCAGCAGTAGTAGCAGTAGCAGTAGCAGCAGCAGTAGCAGTAGCAGCAGTAGCAGCAGTAGTAGCAGTAGCAGTAGCAGCAGCAGTAGCAGCAGCAGCAGCAGTAGTAGCAGTAGCAGTAGCAGCAGCAGCAGCAGTAGCAGTAGCAGCAGCAGCAGTAGCAGTAGCAGTAGCAGCAGTAGTAGCAGCAGCAGTATCAGTAGCAGCAGCAGTAGCAGTAGCAGTAGCAGCAGAAGTAGCAGCAGCAGCAGTAGCAGTAGCAGTAGCAGCAGTAGCAGTAGCAGCAGTAGCAGTAGCAGTAGTAGTAGTAGTAGTAGTAGCAGCAGTAGCAGCAGAAGTAGCAACAGCAGCAGTAGTAGTAGTAGTAGTAGTAGCAGCAGCAGAAGTAGCAGTAGCAGCAGAAGTAGCAGAAGTAGCAGCAGTAGCAGTAGCAGTAGCAGTAGTAGCAGTAGTAGTAGTAGTAGTAGTAGCAGCAGAAGCAGTAGCAGTAGCAGTAGCAGCAGCAGCAGCAGCAGTAGCAGTAGCAGAAGTAGCAGTAGCAGCAGTAGCAGTAGCAGTAGCAGTAGTAGTAGTAGTAGTAGCAGCAGTAGCAGTAGCAGCAGCAGTAGCAGTAGTAGTAGCAGTAGCAGTAGCAGTAGTAGTAGTAATAGTAGTAGTAGTAGTAGTAGTAGTAGTAATAGTGTTATATATATGAACAAATAAATCTAGCTGCTATTGTCGAAATTGCCTGATTGCTAGTAGTAGTAGTAATAGTAGTACATGTAGTAGTGGTGGTGGTGGTGGTGGTGGTGGTGGTGGTAGTAGTAGTAGTAGCAGCAGCAGTAGGGTGGATTTTGATGCATGGGTCAAAACAAGAACATAGGTGCCATAACAATTACGTTTCCAAAGGTAAAATGGCGATTAAAATCACAAACTAGCTTCAGTGAATGCCAGTGCATACTAAGTATATCTTCTTAAAGAGAACACTTCCTGATGATTTCCATCATGCGGAACTAATGTTAAAACAACATCCTTGGGTCAAACATGCAATGTCAACCTTAAGTAGAGCTCTGCGAAAGTTCCTGGTATATTTCAGGTAGAGCTAGTTCAACATCTGCAGACTATTATCTCGACATGCAGCAGTCTCTACGCTGTCGTAGAGAAGCAGATAACGTGTACATATTCTTCGGGCTTAGTCACTTTGGTTCGGCTGCCGATGACTGATTGAGGTCTTGGAACACTAGTGACACAAAGTATATGTGGCATTGTGCATACGTCCACATATCATTAGTAGTAGTACTAGCAGTATTCGACGCACTAGTAGCAGTACTGGTACTTATTATTCGTAATATATTAGTGCGTTGATTGAATTTTAATATTGTTTTCGCCGCAGCGGGAAAATGTCACCTATAGATACGCGACTAGTGCCTGTTTAGTATTAGCATCATTATTATTAGTAGTAGTAGTATTTTCTGAAATGCACATTTTAAAAGTATTTAAAGACATGTCTGGCTGTCTAAAAAGCAGGCAACTAATTTTCGGTTTGCAATAATATTCGCAAACTACGTAATTGTAGTGTGTCCAATATGTCCACGTTGAGGTACCTACACTCTTAGTTACATGTGAAGGTAGCTGTCCCATGCTGAGTGTAATTGTAGTGTGTCCAATATGTCCACGTTGAGGTACCTACAATCTTAGTTACATGTGAAGGTAGCTGTCCCATGCTGAGTGTAATTATAGTGTGTCCAATATGTCCACGTTGAGGTACCTACAATCTTAGGTACATGTGAAGGTAGCTGTCCCATGCTGAGTGTAATTATAGTGTGTCCAATATGTCCACGTTGAAGTACCTACAATCTTAGTTACATGTGAAGGTAGCTGTCCCATGCTGAGTGTAATTACTCGAACACATCAATACAAATACCAAAGACGTCGTTAATAACGATCAGTCTCTCCAATAAAGATACAAGATTTACGAGCTCTGCAGCCACCTAGCATACCCCCGTATCAGTTACCCGTGGCTTCATCTCCCCAATACAAGCCGTGTATTACAAAATAAGTACCCCTGAGGGAGACAAATGCGTATCCTTTCTCTAGCAAATCTACACGAGCAGGTAGGAGTTCTCTAAGCCAGACGCCAATAAGAAGGTAAGTTCGCCAGCACTCGCATGTTTCCTCCTTAAAAGTATAATGAATGAAAAAACGATTCGTAACGTTGAGTGAGCTCAGAAATTCCTTTCAAAGTATTTTGGTGTTAAAATTATGTATGGCAGATACACTGCAGATAGTTTGGGAAATGTAAGAGCTAAGGAATAGAGGTGACCTTGACTGTAAGCTTGAAGGTCATGCATGATTAGTATTTGGAATTATTATGGTATGCCGTTGTCTCTAGTGAGACAAAGCCCATGACCTTTTCCATCAGTTTAGCTCAGGATGCATTTCTGTCTTGGCCAGCGGTCGGGATGTTTTCTGATCTCCGTGTGTGTGTGTGTGTGTGTGTGTGTGTGGTGTGTGGTGTGTGGTGTGTGGTGTGTGTGGTGTGTGTGTGTGTGTGTGGTGTGTGTGGTGTATGTGTGTGTGTGTGTGTGTGTGTTTGTGTGTGTTTGTGTGTGTGTGTGTATGTGTGTGTGAGAGAGAGATAATAAATATCAGAGTACGTATGTGTATATTCAATCGAGAGAGATAGAGATAAAGAGAGAGAGAGAGAGAGTGTGTGTGTGTGTGTGTGTGTGTGTACGCGCGCGCGCGCGCGTGCTTTGACTGGCGTGCTGATTGGTGTACACAATGAAAAATTCAATATTAATTTGTACAAAATCCATTATCATTATTATTATCAGAACATTACTAAATTCGCAGGTCAATATCTAATTAATTAGTAATTGATAATTGTACAGAACACGGTTATGTTTACAGTCTGTATATATCCCCATTTTAAATACTTCAAACCTGAGTTAATTTTCTCAATGTAACCTAACTGTGTATCCTAACAAGGATACAGACTTTCAATTAATATTCATATGGCAAAACGTTCAATTAACAAAACAAAAATAGAATAAAATCTGCTCGTATCCTCTACATACATACTCAATGGCTGATCGTTCATACGCTACATCTATAACAAAGGAATACTTTCATTTGCTCAATTTAGTGCAGTTTCAGTTCAAGGACATCGTGATATGTGTATACATATTTACTTACTGTAATTGTATTACAAATACAAGCATGTCGGTTTATTTCCTAATACGACTTAAATCAGGTCAAGTTTATTATTACTATTTCTTAGTAACCAACACGAGGACACATTACGAACACATACCTAAAACAAGATTGCCCGAATTGTACTGAAGCCCTGATACATGCCATTCGTACAGAACATACCCACATGGACGGTATCGAGTGGCTCTTGCCATTCTAACGGTGATCCGGACTGAATGGCGAAACATGTTGAATGTGGTAACACCCACTATGAGTACCACCTGCGAGAGAGATGCTTTCCATATAGCTGTGCTTGATCTGATGATCATGCTACACGATCTGCATGGTTCCAGGGACTAGATAAGTAGGAAACTGGATCAGACAGAATTGAACACGTGAATTTAACTGGTTCTGTATAAACAACAATAAACATACCAGAAAACAACAATAAAATATACTAATAAGAATACTAATACTAATTAATTTTGAAGAATGATAATAATTACAATAATAATATCAGTAGTAGTAGTAGTAGTAGTAGAAGTAGTAGTAGTAGTAGTAGTAGTAGTAGTAATAGTAATAGTAGTAGTAGTAGCAGCAGCAGCAGCAGCAGCAGCAGCAGTAGTAGTAGTACTAGTAGTAGTAGTAGTAGTAGTAGTAGTAGTAATAAAGTGGCTTTACTATGTATGCTACTCAATGAATTAGTATTATCATTGTTGTTCTTGTTATTATTATCATCAACATCATCATCATCATCATCATCATCATCAAGAACGGTCTAAAGGAACCAAACTGTTAATAGTAACTGTTACAACCATCAATATCATGATAAGAATGTTATATTAGAATGAAGATGAACGTTGAGATAAAAAGAACATATCCACAAGGCTGATATCACTCGTACTTTTCACTGTACACATTACAAACGTCTGACACAGTATTGACTTGCACACTACACATTCCCGGTATAATAAAGCTAATCAGGACGAAAGTCCAAAACAGAATGTATCCCGCAGCGCCACTGGATCGCTAAGCCAAGCGTCAGGACGATTGGTTGTAATTGTTCCTCAACTCGACTCTACTCGCCGTCACAAGTACCCGTCAATTACACTCGCCAGTGGTAGTATCTAAGTCCAACTGGTAGTATCAAGCAGCGCCTGTGGATCTCAAAGCCGCGCGTCAGGACGATTGGCTGTATTTGTTCTGCAGCCCTGCACAGGTATACACCGGTATGTGTTCGCCGAGCTATTCGCCAGACCTTGCAAGTCTGACACTCGTAATTACAGAAGCGATGCCGTAGATGCTTTCACGGACCCCGTGCCAAACAGTATATAACGCTGAGGTATTCTTGGATCTGTAGGAGGGGAGCTGTTTCAGCTGTTTCCTACCTACACGTATATTTAGCAGGAGGTGTTGTAGACTCGTCCCAGTACCGTTTACAGCGTGTCTGCTTTATACTACCAGTTTAAAATGGGGTCGTAAATTATATAATATTACATCGGAATGCGGTTTATTTGCAAAATGTAGTGTATTATGCAAGATATAATTACACTGACAAATTGTTTATTTCCATTTTCTGATTGGATTTTCCATTAAATAACATTATTATCTACCAAAACAAATACATCTCCTAATTATATTGACATTATGAATATGATTATAATATAACTAAGAGTGACATAATTAAGTTAGATACAGTCTTATGCATAGGATAAGTGTTTACATTGGGGGGGTCAAAGACAGAGAGAAAGAGGGAGAGAAAGAGAGAGATGATATTTATTACTTCTAAATTATATATCCGAAGGTTCACAATAAGTATTTCAATGTCCTACTTCCTTACTTAGGTATACATGGCATAACAATGTGTTTCCTCGTGTACGTTAAGTACTGGTACTCTGGTTGGAACGTACAAAGATGTAATATTCTCTTTAGTCAGACGTCCCATTTGTCAGACATCCCATATATCAGACAGTTGGAGGCAATTTACTGCCCTCTAGTTATAACTGAATAACCCCAATCATACTGTAAATCAAATAATTCAAATTGCGTGTGTCAGTCAACTAAAATTTAGCAGAGGCATTTCAATCAGTGAGTAAACGACGATATCCATTAGTATAACATTAATTATAAAGATGGTTATCGTTATATGTATAATTTGATATACGGACTTCACGTACCTTGCAATAATGTATTTATAACCATCCCACATTCTTCGCCACCTGGTTATCTGTTTCACAGAGTTTTATGTACACCCGGGTTTAATGTATTCTCATGCTTGTTGTTATCAATGTTTTACTGGCGAGTTTTCCCGGAAGAATTGGCAAACGTAAGAAAGATATGTGTACAGCCGAGTACGATCTTATGCCCAAGCTCAGATTGTATAAGGGGTGTCACTGTGTGACCAACACTTTAAATTGAGCATGAACGCATGAACGCATGTGTACATGAAGTAGATAAACGTAGTTATCATTATCGGGGATATTTAATAAGTAAAAAGCAAGGTTACACACGTATGAGAGATGAAAACCGATAGGATGCCCAGACAATAGACTTATCGATGATTGGCCCATCGGGAGGCCACTGTAGTTTCTTCGGTTCTTTACTTTTAGCTTCAGTACATTTATATGATCATTAAATGTGAATAATTTCGGTTTGTATAGCATTACTATCGTTATATAGTACATATAGTGAATACTTTCGATTCAGAATTTATATTTAGAGATTGAAATAGTTTACCTCAAGCAGCGTTAACCTTCATCCTGTTGGTGATAACCGTAGATGTCTTGTGGGTGTCTTAAATCCAGCGGAGGTCGAAAAGCGTACCATCTCAACATAACGAAATCATCAACGAATATAACCATTATTTTGTTCATACCGCCGGATAAAGTAATTTTTGACACAGATATTTAATCATAGACTACTCAAACGACAATCCTAGACTAGCATAGTGCTCGAAAACACAATCCTAGACTACCATAGTGCTTCAAAGATAATCCTAGACTACTCAAATGACAATCCTAGACTAGCATAGTGCTCCTACGACACACTTTAACATGAAAAGCTAAGACGGAGTATTAGAATAATCGGCACCAACCGTTGGCCACTATTCAAGATGAATGACTTCCGGTTAGACCATCGCATTCTAGGTAACTGTTTCGATTCTTCGTGGAGAACGAATTGGTGAACAAACTGGCGGTGTTGGTTGGCTATTATTCCATGTTCGCGACTGCGAAGCACTGCGATTCATAAGTAAGCCTACTCCATAGTTCAGGACGCTCTGCGGTGGCTTCTTGGAAACGACGTCTCGGAACTTTCTGGGCGACAACGGAGCATATACTTGGCACTTACACGTGTAGCATATTAACCCCATTTATGCATGACAAGACAGTTGCTCCTCCGAAAATCTATTATCTGATGGTGAATCACCGTGCAGTAGCCTATATGGTTTCAGGAATCCCCAAGTAAATATGACTCCCGTAGCTGACATAACTACAATTAATTATAAATTACGCTCACCTACAGTTCCATCAACCATTCGAAAAATTAATTAATATCGCTTTTCTGCAATACAGGCCCCGATGTTACGAAACTTTATGAGTACAAAGCTGTGCTCAAGCTCAAGGTTTACATGAACAAAACGAGTTGACCACAAATTTGTACTCAAAAAGGTTTCGTAACCTCTGGGCCTGAATCGGTATTCTCTAAAGTCCGTTAAGTCAGAAAAGATCTATTTAAAATTGATATAAACAGAAAACCAGTTAGACAAATGTTTAATACATGAATTTCTTTGGAAGTATACGAAGTTTCGATAATACGGGCCTTGTTTCTCCGAACAAGAGAATATATCATATCGGTATGTACATTCAACGTGACCCACAGCGTACACTAATCTGGCTGAAGTGTGAGGTTACGTAGCGCGTTATCTGAGACTACTTAACAAACAGTAGCCGGATCCCAGCTGGCCGATATCGCATGTACCGACAGACCCATGCTCCCCGCTGCTCTCTGGCCGACTCTCAATGTCCATTAGTGCATTTTTGCATTCAGGTTGACGTGCTTTCTTGGGGTAATACACGCTCACAAGCCTAGCGGAACCAATACGATCTCGTTTATTGGCAGGTCAACAACCTTCTGAACTGTCTCTTAATGAGAGTGATGTCCCTTGCTACCTTCAGTTACTGTTACAGGAGATGCTGTGTGGTGATTGAATTGAGTCGAGATTTAGTCCGTGTGTTGAAGGATGTCTTGGTTATGAGTATTTTTGTTGTTCTAGATATTGGACAACTAGGATCTCATCCTCGAAACACATGCCTATATGACTACACCTAACCTCCTTCAAATATTGTATGGAGGTTAGTGTAGTCATAATATGGCCGGTGTTTCGAGAATGCTAGGATGCGTGCGCATGTGTTATTAATCGCTACCGTTTAAACGTTCGTCAAATCAACCACACAATGTAGAAGTGGTTGCATGTGCATCAATTGGAGATGACTGAAAACAAAACGAAATACAATATGGTAATGATTTTAATGAAAAATGAAAAACGTACGCTTTTAATTCTAAATATATTACAAATTATTTATTGCGAAACACTTGTTTTATTAAGATCATCTAAGTATTTTACAATAATAAATCAAACATATTCTGATTCAAGTTATCTTTCCGACTTCTATTTTCAAAAGCCTGTAACCATATTTTAATGAAACTATCTATATGTATGTTCTACACAAATTAAAAGCACTCGGTTTAAGGAAATATAAACATCTGAATAAATAAATAATTATAATGTCCATAGTTATAGTTTGTTTTTATAATAATAATAATCATAATAATAATAAATGATGATGATGATGACGATTATAGTAGACTAATAATAATAATAATAATAGCATTTAAATTATGAATAGCGCATCATTCACAATGATCTATGTGGTCAATAGACGCAATAGACGCAATACTATACTAATCACATACTATAAGGAGGTATTGTTCGAATACCATCTCTCATCGCACCCCATTCCTCAAAACAATCTTTAGAGGATGATCGTATACTGGGCCAAGCAACTATTTGTAATACTAATAGGTACTGTTGTCGGCCACCTGTTATGTATGTGGGTGGGTGGCATATGTGAGTGTGGGGGTGGAAGTTGGGTGTTGGTGGGGAAGAGGTATGCTGAGACACACGCTAAGCATAATAAGCTCTCTTGAAGTAAACTGGTTCCCCGTTGGACGAATAAAACAACCTCATCTTGCAACTTGTTTGTCAATAAGTAGGAACCCAGTTTAGCCAGTACCATTAATTGCGGGATACATTACACGTGTTTTCGTAATGGCTACCTGCCGGTTGTGTTCCGGGGACATTTCTATCATCACGTAATTAAGAATAGATATGGGCGGGTCCGATTCACCCATTCTTCTTCTAGGAACCTTTTGCACATATCACCATTAGCTGGTTATATTGCCAGGAAATAAGATGTGCTTAATGTACACGAAGTTTACCAATTAATTTAATTTAAGTTTTCAATTTTATTTCTTTATCACTGATAACAGATACATGTCTCATTGGCCACTTAATATATAAATACGTTGAATAATGTGAATTGTATTAAAATCCATATATTGATTGATATGAATACTTCATTGAATAATAAAGAAATCCATTGCTAATGATATATTATCAGTTTGATTAAATATAATGTAGATTAATCAGATTGTCTACAATATGCTTGCAATACATATGTATCCAGTTGTTTTCCATCATTACAGTGGGAATTTGTTTAACTCGCTAATTATCTGACCAAAATTTTTTATATAATTGCATGCAATCCTCAAAGCCATAGAAATAATGGCATAACTGTCGTAATATTCGGCAGATATAATTATCTAGCTGTTAGGTAATCAGTCTCCCAAGAACTCGAATGGCCCCATTTATCTTTATTATGCATGTATACACGCTAATAGTATCGTAATAATTATATAAAGTGTTGTTTTTTTGTCTGTGTGTGTGAGAGAGAGAGAGAGGGTGTGAGAGAGAGAGATAGATGTATGTATATATTTATGCATGTATGTATGCTTAAGCGTGTGGGTATGTATGTATTTGTGCGCGCGTGGCCACGTATCTGCGTATGTATGTGCAATGTATTTTGTCTGGCAGCGAAGGTATACCATGTTTTCCTTGATCCATCACATCTTGAGCAGATTACACAAGAAAAAAATAGTTTCCAATCTGGTATTAGGCCTATGCATGTAATATGGAAAACGTAATATTAATTCGATGAATTATAAACAATTTACCATCGCACTGTTTCTGGTTCATACGCGCCGCCATTGATCTAGCAGTGTTTCTTCCCGTTATATCAGAACACAAGAAGGTCATCTCTGGAGAAAAGCTAAAGTTAGTTGGCAGAACCATCAACCAGTTACCTTGCGGATAGGTTTATAATAGATATATCAAGTGGCTCGCTGTCCTTAAAACATGTAGAGAATCAAACCGGCCACCGTTCGTGATTTAGTTAGTCTAGACCCGGTGTAGAACAATTCGCTTACATCAGCAGAACATTGGTAGCAAACGTCTGCGATATTCCTCAGGAACATGTACCAAAGTTAACAATGCAAGAAACTAGTTTCGCATTTTGAGTATATAGTCATTCCATTTTTAGCTCAAGTATGTTCTCTTGAAGTGAGAGTACAGTCCTCAAGCTTTTGTCTACGTAACTGGTTGCTAGGGACTTATTTGGATTCGCATATTTGTTGAGTAAATCCGCACGCTAGCAATGGATTTTCACTGACTACGCGACTTCTTCTTCACCAAATCTATTACTCATCCTTGGTCAGGGCGCCCCTCCATATATGGCGTACGTTCATTACGCGACTATTCCGACCTCAAAAGCATTACAAAATATTATGAAATAATTTCTCGGAAAAATATCTACTACAGGAATTGATAACGACAACATAATATTACGTATTTAAGCTTTTAAGCCAGGTGGAATTGCCAGGAATATCGCCAGAGAGAAAGATAAGGGGGGGCTTCCTTCTTTGACTCGCGTGCGTATCGTATTACACTGCGCGCGAGCATTCTTCCGCTTAGCGCCACCTCGCGGAGAAACCAAAATATATATACCATAGGTAAGAGTATTTAAGGAATTTCTTTCGGGCGTACAGGCTAGTTTGTCTCGAGTACAGTTGTCAGCTAGTTCTGGTGCCGAGCAGTAGGGAGGGACACATCCGCTCCGTTTTCGTTTTAGAAATTGAATAACTTTTGTGTGTTTCTCTGTGCATATAGCCAACAGTTCAAAATGGAATACGATACAACCAAAATCGTGCGTCATGTACAGCACAGAAGCTACAATGTCTACAGAGGTACATCGCCCTCAACACAGAACAGGCTTGAGGTAAGATAAAACCTTCAACGTAATAAATAATAACACCTCTTGACAAAATAACAACAGTAACAAATGCTCGTTGTAATCCTTTTGAAATCAATTCAGCTTTAAAGTTTGCAACTCGATCGTGCCTTGGTGTCATCAATGCTCCACTGCTCACTGTTCCTTAACTTCTTTTTTACTTCCGGTTACATTATACGTTAATTGCTTTCGTTTATAAGGGAAACCATATGTGGTTATGTTTAAATGCCAAAGGCAAGGGCGCATTGGTTTCTATTACAATTGGATATGATAGTTTTGAAATGTAAATGTTCGTGATTTACCTGATTTGATTTTATCGAATTGTAATAATGGCTAAAGATGCTATGTATTTACCAAATTCAAAAGAAATGAAAATTCAAGATGTTAACTTGCATTTCATGTTCAAAAGTACACTAGTTGTCAAACATTTAAGCTGAATTTGCCTGTATGTTCGCAATGCCATTTGACTTTGCTTCGCAAATTATATTTGGCCTTGGTTCTTTAACTGTTATATATCCATCAGTATGTATATTGTGCATAACCTTCTTGTAGCACTATCTTAAAGCTCGATTGCTAGCTTCAATATTATTTACTAAATATTACACAAAGTATGAACTTGTATATAATAAACTAAACCACTAACTGTTTAGCTGACTCTGTGTTTCTCGGAACAACTATAACCTTATGACCTTGGCGGTACCATAGAGAATGTCATGGCTACTAGGGTCTGTGTAATGGATATCGCCGTGTTACTTGGACGAGAGCACGTTACTTAATAGGCTCTGAGTACACATTGCACACAGGATCATAGTCTTGTATAATGTTAGTGATGCTAGTGGGCACACTCCATGTATAGCAACACATGTACTGGAAGACACATTCCATAACATGACGTTAGTAGGCCTACCTCATAATCTACATCATCTCCAAAACCATACATATAAAGGCAAAATAAATATCAACGTATTATACCTGCTAAGAATACGCTAATATACAATATAATATTTATAATGTATTTATGAATTAATATTTTTATAAAAGTTTCGTAGATCGTCATGATGGATTTATAATGGTTTTGAGTACTTCAGATACGTTATTGAGTGTAGTGTCTTGCTTATAAAATCCAAAAATGGAAGGGGTGGTGGTGATGTTAATGGATGTTTTATTCTAACATATGGCTGTGTAAATATTTATAGAGTGGGCATCAACATGGAATCGATAGGCTAGGAATTCCACGAAAACACTGAGTCATTTGACATACGGGTTGTGACGTCATATATATTCGTCCATGTACATACCGCTGGAGATACATATGGGCGCCGCGGTTATCTTATCTCTCCATCCTTCTGCGAACGCGGGGGGAGGGGGTGAGGGTGGCAAGGGATAAGAGGGAGAGCATAATTTAGAAGCATCTGGTATTCTTCGCAGACTGCTGATGAAGGGATTGGCTACTGTAAATGTGACCGGTTCTTAATAGACATCGGAAAGAAACAGTAGCGACGTGTTATCATTCAAGAAGATATACAGAGATATGCATGCATGTGTATACAACTATACATACAGACATACGTAAGCACTAGGAACATTCACACATACTAACGTACATAAGCACATGCATGTGCATGCCCATATACACACATTTGAAGACAAACATTTTTAGATTGAGGCATTAACATGCCTTAAGCTTACTTAGGGAAGTAATAGTATGTAACAATAACAATAACAATAATACTAATATAAAAACAAATTTAAAAAGAAAAGGAAAACACACACACAAAAAATAAAATTAAAATATCAACATAAGATATATTAAATTCAGAAAATTAGTTTACTAAGTAGAATAACACTAAATGGTTCACCTACTTGTAGGCAAGTATAGTGGTATACTGTAAACTATTTTAATATTAACCAAGTACATATTCTTTGGAATACGGTAGCAGGGAACATATAGATGCGGTATAAATTACACAAAGGTGTGTTAACTGTACACAAACACGTGTTATTAATAACTAGAAACGATGTCATACATTGTTTATATAATACATGTACTGCTAATTATCTCCACATGACAAATAGTATGAGCATCATAACATAGAATGGACATCAGTATACCGTATTACCAAATAGCCAACTGTTACAGTGTTAGTCATATATATTTCATAAGCACATATGTAATACAATATCTAATCTGGTAGTACCAGCCGGTGCTGGTAGCTTACTGCAACATTCAGTACTACGGATGTTGCGGGTTTCATCCTGCCCTAAACTGACAAGCCGTTATATGAATGAAATAATCTGGAAAGTGGCTCTAAACCCCCAAGTTTAGAAAAAAAGTACAAATTAAAACAAGTATCATATTTAAAACGGTAGGTTATTCATTTACACACACACACATACACACACACACACACACACACACACACACACACACACACACACACAAACACACACACACACACACACACACACACA
>JAUTBX010039334.1:0-13262 GCA_032361465.1 Lepetodrilus tevnianus | reverse complement strand
AAAGTTTGACTAAGCCAAAAACAGAAAACTTGGTCAAAATAGGTTGCTAATTAAGGTTTTTGTTGCTGACTTAAGTCCGTTAAAAACTTAAGCTGTTCATAGGATACCACCCCTGGATAATGGACAGACAAATTTTGATCTGAGACTAATTACGCCAGATTTACCCACCCAAAAGTTGTTATTTACTGATGTACAGTCATGTACTTGATCCCCAACACTCGATAGTTACTAAAAAAATCATATTTTATATGAAATAGGGGAATGTTCCGCTATTTATCTTGTCTTTGATGCATCACAGTTCACAGAATGAAGTCGAGTATATTAGTTTTATGTCCCATTTAACGTTACCGTTGCGTACTATTATATTTTTAAGTCATACCACTGAGTTATGTCCCCATGCATTGACATAATGAAGCAAATAGCAATACGACCATATTCAGATTGTCTACCTTAGTTATTTGTCTACCAAACAGCCGTGGAAAGGTTTTTAGAAGTGCAAACATGATTTTATGTATGTCAAGTGAATGTATTTTGCAGTTGTAGCACTTGTATGTGACATGTGTTAAATCAGTCGACTCTCAACATTTGGGCATGGCTTTTCATGCTGGTTTAATTCTTTTGCATGTATACCGTATTAGTAACTATAAATGTATATTATAAAATAAAACTAGAAATATGGGTGAAATATTACTGCGGCAAGGTAATTTAATGTAAAGCACTAATTCATTCATTGTTCACAGAAGGGCATTATTCTGGGAAGTATGTATGGTGTGGAGGCGATGAGGAAAGACAAGGGAGGTAATGGAGGCCTCATTGTCAACGTAGCATCCTCTGCAGGTACGACTCCCCTAGCCAATGGTAACTATAGCAATTCCATAAACAATCGTACTCTGGCCTGCTTCGGGCGGTTTCTCGAGGATCTAGAGCAATGCTAGAGTTCGCACGAAGTCGCGAAAGCATGGCTAGAGTGACGTCACGAACGTGCTATAGGACGGCCCACGAAAGCTTGTCTAGCAACAACTAGACATGTGCAATGACACTTCCGGGTTAAAGTAGTGTAACTGCCCGACGTAGGCCATTATCAGATTGATGCCAGACTCTCGGGACAGAATTTGAATATAGGCCATTTTCTACCATTGCGCAACCAGACCGTAAGACTACTCATCATTATTCAGGATAAATTCTAGCAATTTCATTGGTCAGTTGCCGTCCTGTATCAGCCCGTACACCCCGGTTCATTATTTACACGTCGGTGTGACGATGACTGCCTATGATGTCAGTTGCCTTCCTGCCTTTTACCATAGCCTTGATCATTTGGAATGTGTACATGAATATTCGTGATACCATATTAGACCATCTAGCAATCAAATACTAGTCCTATGTTGTAGAATAATGATAAATTCGTTACATGTTGCGGTCTCGGGGTGTACAGGAACTTTTAGCTCGTAAAATCCTGTATACACCGATAAACACACATGTAACTAATAATACATGTTGCAAGTAGTGACACCCACATTCAGTCTCTGCATGTTTAACAGTATGCTGCTACAGTGACATCAGGGCTGGGTTCAGGCTGCATACGAAAGTATCGCTCCAAATATATTCTGACATACGCTCACACTCGATCTAATGAAACCCGCTATCAACTCTTGTCAGGACGACCTTCACCGGAACCAAACCCTTAACCAATCACAGCTCGGCCTACGGATGTCTTGGGAGTAGATTTGTAACTCATAAGCATCACTTTGCCGCTTCCCATAGCGAGCTAATCCACTTCCTCTCTGTAAGGAGATTTAAAGTGAAGGTTGTCCTGATTACGGTTAAGGTCGTCCTGACAAGAGTTTATAGCGGGTTTCGTTAGATCGAGTGTGAGCGTATGTTAGAATATATTTGGAGCGATACTTTTGGATCTAACTTTAATTAGATTGCACTAAATTTCACTATGAAGGAATATGCAGAGCTACATTGGTCATGCTACGTGGGTTTGGACCGTAATGTTTTGTAGAAAAACTGCCAGCATAACAGTGAATGGCCACGTGCAAACCAAATAGCTGCGATTTTGCTTCGAATCCGTTCATCCAACCACTGTAGTATATGAAATGTTACGTGACCAAAAATCAGCCCTGTATATTCAACATCTAATTGTTCATCATTTGTTGCTCGAGCGACACCTGTTTACTTATATATTAATGTTTTATCCTATGTTGCTCGAGCGACACCTGTTTACTTATATATTAATGTTTTATCCTATGTTGCTAGGGGTGACGCCTGTATTTATAACGCCGGTGTATTCTGCTTCTAAATATGGAGTGGTGGGCTATACGAGAAGCATGGCGGTAGGTCCCTTTTATCATCTTTTGTTTTCTAGCAGTTTGAATACTTCAGGGGTATCCTATAAACAGTTCAAGCCGTAAGTCAGCAAAACACCAACTTTGCGATACATTACGACGCAGTTTTCTTTATTGAATTAGTCTGAAGTTTTAGAAATAGATTCGATAAAGTTTGACTAAGCCAAATACAAAATACATGGTCAAAATAGGTTGATAATTAAGGTTGTTGTTGTTGACTTAAGTCAATTAAAAACAAGCTGTTTATAGGGTACTGAGGCGCCCCAGAGGTGTATTAGGATAAGCTATTGCCAATTTAAATTAAAATGTGCTGGGCCTATTCTCGAAACTTCTTAGCCTAAGAACAGTTCGCAGCCATACTATAAGAATCGTTAAGATTGTAATTAGGGATGGGATGATTCACTTTTTTGTATTTCGATTTGATTTTCGATATTTGGACCACGGTCTCTCAGATACAATAAACTATTATTAGATGAAAGAACACTTATTTTCAAACTGGTCACTTGCCAATAAACAATTTTAAATAAACAATTGTACAGTTTTAAGTGTCTCATACACGACCAATATGAATGCCAATAATATTGTCAATACTGGATACTTGACAATATTATTGACGGTTAGTGGGCAATATTGAAGCAAAGATTTGATTTGCGCAATGCTGGTGGTGACCAACACAAATTTCGTCAAAAATAATATACATAATTATTGTATCAATATTATTGTCATTCATATTGATCGTGCGTGTATGGGCCGCTTTTAGAATGACATGCTCGTTTCACCAGCTAACTATTAACAGGAATCATACGAGAAACAGACTTTTCAAGCGGAGCGTATACCATGGAAGAGCTCTATAATGTCAAATTTCTAAATCAATCGAAAAAAATTACGATACTTAAACTAAAAAAACATGGATCAAACCATGGGTCTAAAACTGCGAATACTGTGAACTGCGGTTAATCGTCTCGCCCTTAATTGTAATTAATAGGCCGGCCAGCATTATAAGTTCATCAAAGCAGCTTACATTTACCGTAATATGAATATGAATTGATATGATGTTACAGGACAATCCCTACTTGACATCGGAAGGTTTGAAGTTCGCCTGCTTCTGTCCAGCGTTCACCGAAACTGAGATGATCAACTTTAAAAGTAACATGAAATATAGGGATGAAACCGCAAAGTTTTTGAAGATGGTGGGAATTCTCAAGTAAGAATGACGTGATCTCGATTCCAATTTTGATTTAATTCCTTCTCAAACTTAAAGGCATAATATCACAGATATTTATAGTTGTTTTGGACTAGTTCTTAGCTATAACTGCAAAGTACATTCACTTGACATACATAAAATCATGTTTGTACTTCCAAAAAGCTTTCCACCACCGTGTGTTTGACAAATCTTCACTGCAACCCCACCTGCGACTCTTTAGAGTCGGGTTTAAATCAAACACGGCCAACGGCTTCTTTATGCATGATGCAAAAAGGACATAACTCCGTTTGCTCGTACATATTCCTATTAGAACAGTGATACATCAAAGACAAGATAAATGGCAGAACATTCCCCTATTTAATATAAAATATGATTTGTTGTATAAATATCGAGTGCTGGGGGATAAGTACGGTACATCAGTAAATAACAACTTTTGGGTGGATAAATCAAGCGTAATTAGTCTCGGATCGAAATTCGTTTGTCCTACATGTTTATCAACTGTGATATTATGCCTTTAATGCATTTGATGACTAATAAATTGTAACGAACACTTTCATTATTATCTAAATAAAACTGGAGATATTGAATACTGAATAGACCACAGGGACATGTAGATTACATCTGGATTATGTCAAAACCAGTAAAATTAATACTGTAAATCATGAAATTAATGCAAGTAGAATATTAATGTGAAAAATGCGACTGCTATATTGTCGCATTTAATTGCTGCCCATTAAAGGCAAGCACCGGGAAAAAACATGTATGGAAACATAACAGTTCGCATTTTATTATATACGTCTAAAATCTAGAGGTCGCATGAAATTAGTGACGCATTAATTTAGTGATTTACAGTATATTGATGTGTAATTTTATTTTGCATTCAGTTACCATATTAAAAATAGCCCAATTCTAAATCTCAGTATATTTGTCGACTGGTTTAGACATATGTCAGACATAGTCCCTTCTACCAGTCTGGAATAGATGGGCTAATTTAATGTTTTATCGATAAATACAAAACTTCTCATCCGAATCGTCCAATTTCTCTCTAGATATTCACGAAATAGAACAAGATACTAGCAATCAGTACACAGTATTTAAAATAATTCTGCAGGTTGCACGTGAATATTTCGTCTCATTACATTTCAGAGTGAGTGAACTAATGGCAGGATTTGAAGAACTTCTGGACCTGCCCGACGCCAATGGTGCCGTAGTGGTTGTTACCAAGAACACTGGCGTCGATATCAAACTTCCCAAAAAGCCAAGTAGATTGTAAGGGTGTAAAGCATTCAGATACCTCATATTCAGATGAATAGGAAACATAAAAACAGACCCCCGGGCATTTGAAAATATTGTAAATAATTTCATTGTGCAAGTAATGCTGGCAGGAAACTCGGGGATGATGGCCGTCATAATTGAAGAGAAGTACCGGGAATTTGTGCGTGTGTGTGTGTGAATGGAGTTATAGTACTATTAGAAGTTACTGTTTTATGTGAATGAATGAATGCATTGCAGCAGGAATATTTCACTGATACGCAACTAATTTATGTGCATGAATAATAAAATGTATGATTGTGTACACGACCGTTTGAACCTAGCATGCCCATGTTTATGTTTGCTCAACTGAAAATCACTTTGGAAATAAATCATGTTTAAACCCTTTAATGTAGTTTCTTAAAATAATACACTTACAAGTAAAGCCTGGCGCAAGTAAAGCCTGCGTTCGATCTGCGCTCGGAGTATCACGTGGAACTTTGAACATGTCAGCGCTCATAGACGTCGACATTTTGTTCGAATCACATATGTCTCAGGAAAGGCAGTTGATTGGCTATTTGATAAATCTCGCAAGCGCAGGCTGGCGTACACGAGCGTCTGGCTTTCCAGACGCCGCGCTCCTGCGTCAAATATCAAACTCGTTTGATACCTGCATACAACGCAGACGAGACGCAGACGCGACGCAGGGGTGTAGCACACGGGCATCCCCGTATAGAAACGCAAGAATCTAGACGCAGGCGCAACGCACGTCTGCGCCAGGCTTAACTGTATACACTATACAGAGGCATTGTTTCAAGATTGATGCAATCTCAAGACATGATTTTAACACGTATTGCCAATAGAATACAGCTAGGAGTTTCGAATACACACAGAATACTTGTGCATGTGTCAAAAGGTAAACACTTGAACTATCTTGAGGCACTTGAGTGCTAATAATGCATGGAAATCATCTATTTTGCATTGCACATTTGTTACAACCACTGTTAGTGTTAGTGTTAGTGGTGGCTGTGATATGCATTTTAATAGCATTATGCTATAACGGTAGATACTATGTTTCACTTTTGACATATGCATGCATATTCTGCGCTTATTTGAAACGTCGAGCTGGCTTATTGAAAGTGTTCCAACTACAAATACCTGAGTATTTTTGCTTCAGAGAGACGTTCACGCACTCCAACATAACAGTAATACGAAACTGAATACTTCAACATGGGCAATTTTATTATGAAATATGTACATGATGTATCGTCACCAAAGACTACAGCAGGAATCCCATGAAATCATCATATTAAATTGAATACATTTTTCAACAAAGCACCAATAGAATTAGAAACATTCAAGAAATGCAATTTGCATTTGTCTGATAATACACCTTTTGTGTTGCACGTACATGGATGAATGCTACTTTTATTAGCGCATTATTAACAACTTTAAGTCTTATCATGATGGCAATGTTTTAGCACTATTAACAGTTACTGTAAACTTATATGAATAGGAAGGGTCCCAATAGGAATGTGTTCTCGACTGATCGCTGTTTTAGATGACTGGGAAAAGGTACAAGTTTGACAACTGCTTCCGATGAAGGGTGATAATATTTGTGTGACAACTGCTTGAGATGAAGGGTGATAGTAGTTGTGTGACAACTGCTTGAGATGAAGGGTGATAGTAGTTGTGCGACAACTGCTTCAACTGATTTCTGGACCTTCTCCTCCTGGTACAAGCTAGAAATAGAGCAGAAAATGCATAATTGTGTTTTTTTTGCAGTAATCATATTTGAAAATGGTAATTACTGTATATGCTGTAAGACCTTCAAACTCAACTGAAAATAAATGAATGTATAAATTAACAATATTTCTGATTCATTAATGGGATTTTACTGCATGAAATTTAGCATCAGCTGGAAGAAGTTTAACATTAACAATGCATTGATTGGTCAGTTAGTTGCAATAGTAAATACCAGTAGTTCATACCATTGTGATGTTGTTGCCGTTCAAAAGAAGTTTGTCTAGACGTGTCACCCTCCTTCCCTCTGGGGTACTTTCACTAAAAACGGACAAAAATCAGACAATTCAGCAAAATGTTTTATCAAAATTAACGCTACAGAATAATAAAAATAAATTACATTTACATCACAGCTTGTCAGGTTAGGGCAGGAGGAAATCCACAACATCCGTAGCATGAATGTTGCAGGAAACCTGTAAGTATCAGCTGTCAGATAAAATTTTAACAAATAAAATCATACTTACAATTCTGTGACATCTTCCAGAACCATGTCTAATGTACGTTAAGGAAAACAAGTTTCTACAATTAAAATGTCTTATCAATAAACAATATTTAATTCTGAAAACACTTGCGTAACATTGAACAATAATTATTTATTGGAAATAAACAAAAAAGTATTGATAAAAATACAATAATATGAGCCATGATGAGGTGACAAATGTGGCGCAATATTCAGTTTTGCTAATCTTCACCATAGTACCCTCATTGATGGGTCTCAATAAAATCACGACTTGCAGCATGCATACTAAGTTCTATATCTGAACTGATAAAATAACCCATTAGTTTACCACAGAACCCTGAGGATGACCAGTTCACATTACAACTGTACAGCACAGGTGCCGTGCCTAGAAAAGGATACTGACGTAGTCGTCAAACCCCAGTAGCACCCCGACTATCTCCTTGTCATTCTTCATGATGATGTGGATCCTTGACCCAATACATTTGTCTACCAATTCTGAAAAACAGAAAAAGGACAAACTAATATTGTGCTATCAGTATCAAATCATGTACCTGAAAAATGACGGTGGATTAAAACAAAGTCGTGTCGGTCAGGTCCATTTCGCTTTTTGATATTTTTTATATATATTCTCATGCAACAGTTGGACAACATTTCGCTCCCATTGGAGGGTTATGGCCGGAAGTGAGTAATACTTGTGAAGCACTATCACTACCAGGCCATAAACAAGGTGAACGATTATTGTCATAAATAAATCTTTATTGTATTATTATGTAATCTTTGAAAATTAACCTCTCTTTGTGTTTATTATTTGGGGATAAAATGGAATTCAGGGGGCTGAAAGGCACAAGTGGAGGCCCTGTTCCTTTCAACTATGTGAAGTGTCCTCAGATGTCACAGTGAGTGAATTATTGCTTTACGTCAGAGAGGGAATCTTTTATCCATTTGTGACGAAGTTCTCGGATGGATAGACAGGCGATGTCATCCAATATGCTGTACTGAGTGAAAGGAACGACTTGCACACATCTCGCACAAGCAAGATGGCAGCAAAGAACGACTCCCTAGATGTTTAACACAACCATACTGGACACTGTGCAGTCTGCAGCACCTCGCTAGCGAGTAATTCAATTAACATCACTGCGGGAATCTTTCACCCATTTGCGACGACAGCGAGTACAGGCCAGTTTCCCCAACAGTGTGCAGGTAGTTTCAATGACAACATTTCCTGTCTGGAGTACTCCAAACAACTGTATTGCGTTGGAAGGAACACCCCTGAAATGACTACTGTCTACAAATATACAGATGCAAAGCCGGGTATTTACCAGTGTTTACATTTTCACCCCCAGTTTGACACCCGACTTGCCCACTACCATCGGTTATGGGTCACCTCGCGCCAAACCCCCTCGCGGCAGGCATTTTTCCGGGTCACCTCGCGTCAAGGCTTTCGGGTCATTTGGCGCGAGGTGACCTGAGATTGGCGCGAGGTGACCCGAAAGCATGACAAATCATTTGGCGCGAGGTGACCAGAAATCATTTATTCGCCTTGGCGCGAGGTGACCCGTAACCCTATCATTGTACTGAATCCCCAATTTTGAAGTATACTATTGCAATAAGCTGAGATACTTAATAAGTCATTAATCACACATTATCATTATGTAACACATTAGACATGCTAGAAGTCACCGTCAGTCTAAATATGCACGAAATTAGGGGCCATGCCTTTTTGTTGGCACTATTACATTTACACAGCCACCAAATATTTGGGACACCGTTTGCATGGAGTAAGATATCTACTAAAAGACAACAACAATAGTGTTCCAAATCATCTAGACCGTATTGCTCGTTTAGCTTCTTTTGCACGCTTACCTAGCGGTAACAACTGAGAGGGGTTCGTGAAGGGAGCAGACATTTTGAAATTACCGCCACCTAGCGGGATGACTCACGCCTTTAATGATATTGTATTTGCCGCACAACTATCTTTAGATAAACAAACTCAAGTATCGGAACAGCAGTCGGTCTCTCTCTCTCTCTCTCTCTCTCTCTCTCTCTCTCTCTCTCTCTCTCTCTCTCTCTCTCGTGTGTGTATGTGCGTGTGTGTGTGATAGAGAGAAATGGCTTATCCATTAGAAATACATATTAACAGTATGATAATGATATGTGATGTTATTATCGGAAATTAAATATACTCGTCACTCTGTCTTAAGTCACATATCAGATGAAAACACTTACACATTTTCATTTCATGGTCTTACAGAAACAAAATGCAACAATATTATTAATGTTAGGCTTACATTGTTAGCCAAAGATCATACTTCCTTTTTTATATGGGAATTTTATATGAATTATATCCTCTCTCCGCTGTATTAAATTTAATAGCTTTTCACTCAGGCATATGTTTGCAACTGGCATTGAATGGTTCTACTGTTAAGACCTTTTCTAAATATTTAGCAACATTAACAGTACCATTATCTTGTCCTATGATGAACATCATAGAAGCCACTAACATTCATAGCACCAAGATTGAATGTCAATCCTGTCGTCATATTTCAATTGTTGACTGTTCTTCTGTCGTTATAGTACGATTGTTCTTCCGTCGTCATATCATTGTTCTTGAGGCATCATGTCACGTCACACTTCGCCATCATGGAATTTGGTCTTGTGACCCATTAGCTGCTTGACACAACATTAATTTCTTAAATAACATAAATTAATGATATCTCAATTTTGGTAATCAAATTATTTAACCCTCTCCCTGCTGGATTAGGCACTTAGGCACAGGCCATTAAAGTGTTGTTCACCCTATTTCCCATCCTCTCACACCAGGGATAGTTTATTACACTCAGGACTCGCTGTACCACCGTGAAGTGTGAACGTAATTAAAGGTACCCCTGTGGTGCGAGGATGCCTATTTCCCAAAGCGTATTTGAACAGTTATTCAAATAATATTATATTTGTACTATGTTACTACCGTATGTAAACAAAAAACATCTACATAAATATCAATACATTACTAGTATGTTAAATGAATAAGTGGTTACTATTTTAGATGTTTACAATCTTCTTCAGCAAATTTACATACTATTTAAAGGAAAACAGTACTATTGCTTCTCCTTCAATCTCTGAAGTGATATATCATTAGTATGGGAAAACATACTAAAATGTATAACATCTTAAACTGCCATATTTGAAATGAAGTACCAATATTATTTAAAATACGCACGCAAGCAGCTGCCGTCGATATGAACAACCATCATATATGATTAGTCGTAAAGTTGGTACAATATACATAATCGATTAAGTTTTAATATTTCGTGATTTATCATAAAACAAAAGTTAAGAATTTAGTTTATCTTAAACTGCTATATTGTCTAGACTCTCTGCTGCAAATATAGTCTATTTGAGACACAAATAATACGATAATTACGCAAAAGAACACACAAAACTGAGTCTTAGCAGACGACAAAACGCGCACCTGCTACCGTATCCTACCGAGTATTGCCGATCGGTAAATCCCGAATGAAACCGAAGTTCTGTTATTACAATGGCCGACAGAATAGGTTAGAAGAAGATGTTTTTGCAAAATTCAATGGATTTTTTGTGTACAACTATGGATATGTGAAGCATGAGTGCAGCGGAAATTGCAGCAGAAGCCGGCAATGATAAAGATGTGGAATATTACTATCGGCCAGGTATGAAATGTGTTCATGATTTGGATAATAATCTGCAAGAGTTATGGATGCAGATGCTGCCATCATTGGCAGCAAGCCGCCGAAATATTGGGGGAAATAAAAATATTAGCAATTTTCAATATTGCCGCGTCTATGATATGGTTTAATAGCCATTGTTGATTGGAATCGTTTACCTGTCAGGTTGTTTGAAAGAATATCGCATGAAAATTGGGCTAGATAGATTATTCATGGCTACATCGGTGTTTATTTCTGCATTGAAATCGAGACGTGATCAGGTTCCATTTCATCAGGATTTCAAGATAATGGTCTGGGAGTATTTTATATAGAACTACCAGAGGCACCTTACTGGCCATGGTTCATAAGTATATATAGAACATATAGATCCTTCACATTCACTGTTATTAATTTTCTTTCTGGCATATTTATTCTTGTAGTTGTAATTTATTTATGACCATTTCATAAAAGAAAACAATGCAGTTAGTACTGAAGCAATTAAAGGCATGCACTATTACAGATATCAATGATTAATTTGGAATATATTTGAGCTGGAAATACTAATTACATTGTCATTTACTTTGCCTACAATACATATATATTTTTTACCTCCCAAAATATTGTCAGCATTTCTCTCATGTCTTATTAAGTTTGTTAGGAATTCCATCATGACAATTGCACCTCTTTGTGATGTAAATTAATTAAAAATACAGCTGATCTTTCTTGACATTTAAATAGACTAACATCCCTTTTTAACTCATTTCAAGATACACGAATGATCATTGCACAAGGAAATTCTAAATCAGAATATTTTAATCATACAATACATGAACTTGATGAAGGTTGTTCAAATTATAGTTGTTACTAATATTATAAATTGGTCTATGAATGTTGAAACTAGGAAATTATTGACCATAAATGTGAAATGAGGAATAAGTAGCTGACCGACTAAAGTAAATTGAAGTGTGAATGAATAACAATAAAGCACTGTCTTACTCAGGCAGGATTATTGAACAGAAAATTAATGTTTAATCAACAAAAGAAATTGAACATCTAAATACATTTTTTACATTTCTTTGCAAGTCTGGATATTCTAAGTTGTAGCATTGCCACTGAAACAAGGTATTTAACTGACATCCTAGCTACATGAGCTATTAAGTATATATTCCTATAATATAGGCCATATACCATATACCTCCACCTGGCAGCCTGCCCCCAGTTTATCTAGTTTAATGTGTATTAGGGACAGGCAATTAACACCTTCATAAACTGTTTGCCAGCCCCTCATCACCAGATCACCTGATCACGAGTAGTACACACTTGCTGTCATTGTGTGTTCGTTAAACCTGTAAACATTAAACCATTAATTAAGTCGTTAAGAGTTTGATTGGATTTATTGGCATAAGAGCTGTGTATTAGTCATGCTCCATTGGACGAGATTGCTGGTATAGAGATAATAGAATGCATATTATAGTTATTCTGTACCTATGCTTAGTATCTAGTTTATGTTTCTTAGTAGCCTCTGCATTGGTGGTATGGCAAGGTGACATCAGAGACAGTCATGCTTAGATCTACAACCCAGGAAGTGTTTGTTGTGTATAATTATACTCTATCCAATGCCTTCCATTGCCAGTTTTGAGTATTTAATTATTAATATAGTTTTGGAATACTCAACAATGTGAGAAATATTAAACCATGTATGAATAAGTAAACTAGTTGTCATCACACCATATAAAAGCATTTATATTTATATATAGATCAGTAACCTAGATCAGCAGTCTTCTTTACACAACTTTGTCACATACTATGGGTGAAATATTCGCACAGCGAAGTATGCACTAATTTATTTATTCATTCCCTTATTACTTCAGTATTTGTTCAGTCATTTTAATTAGCTATCATCAGGGAGTGTGTGTAGCTTATGCTACAACTTAGTGAAAATTGTAACTACAGTATTAACATAGTCAAAACATGATTGATATAGTTGAAGGTAGTTGTTGGGAATTTTTGTTCTACAAATTAACAACAAATACACAATTTGATATAAAATTCAATAATTGATTCTATTTATTTACTAGGGGTGCAATGATTCACTGGTGCACTGGTGCATCGCGATACACTGTTTGATGATTCGCATATAGTATCGCGAGGCTATATATCGATACAAAACGCCACAGATGTATTTAATTTCTTCATGTTAATGATTTAATAATAGATGTGTTAAATTATAATAGAATTGATATGTTGAAACATACTTCAAATTGGAGTAAAATCTGTACAGACTAGATATTGTGTTCAAAATCAGAGGATAAAGAATTTCAGCAGCTCAGTTCATATAAATCATAGATTATAATGACTGGATTGCCGAGTCACGACAATCTCGCGGTTATGTGCTGGTCAAAGGAGAGATAACGAGAGTGAGGCACTCGGGTTTCCGGTTTAAAGGGGCAAGATCATACTTGCATAGGGGAAAATTATCACTATCGGGGTTATTACATATTCTGAAAGAACAATCT
>JAUTBX010039112.1:0-13266 GCA_032361465.1 Lepetodrilus tevnianus | reverse complement strand
GTGTGTGTGTGTGTGTGTGTGTGTGTGTGTGTGTGTGTGTGTGTGTGTGTGTGTGTGTGTGTGTGTGTGTGTTTTTATGTGGATGGGTGTGCGGGTGGGTGTAAATATGTGTGTGTGATAGTGATGTGCCTGTTTGGTGTACTGTCAATATGTTACGTTCAGATTCTTGTGGGTGTGGGTGTGTGTGGGTGTGTTTATGTGAGTGTGGTGTGTGTGGGTGTGCGTAGATGTGGCATTGGCGTGTGTGATAATGATGTGCCTGTTTGGTGTACTGTCAATATGTTAAGTTCAGACTCTTACGCATTCACACTTTAAAAGACAAATGTGATGTGTAGGAGTCCAAACCCAGTAAAACAAGACATACATAGAACACAATCCAGCTACAACCCATTACAGATCTACAAGAAACATTGATTTCAATCCAAAAGTGCATTTGTACAACAAATTATTTCCCAAAATATAGTCAGTCCAGAACATGGGAGCCTCTATGACTCCACACAAACCAGTGTCGACATCAGAAAATAGCGATGGTGGCAATATATGGAATTAAAGAATGAGTGATCGGAAGTCGTCACCAGCCAACAGAAGAACTGCTATAATAAATTTCCCTGGATGTAAAGTGCAGCACATCAGACAGACTCCTGATAATAGTACGTTCTTCATTTGAAAACCGTGGACTGTAAACTTTTTTTCCCTCCCTTCCCAAGCATCAATTTGGCAGACATAGCGACCTTCACCCTTGGCGTCTGATTGATACTAGTACAGGGCTGGTCTTGACTCTGGGTCCCATCGAGCGCTATTTCAGCCAGGCAACTCCATCATCCACTCACGCTGTGACACTACGGATGGATTGGTTGGCATCAAAACAGGGGATGTCTCTGCGCTGACGACTTGCACATGCTGCGGCCTGACACTTATGTATCACCCAGCGATAAAACGCTAATACCAGCTTACACCCATAGATAAATAATGCCCAGAGTGGAACACTGACGTAAGACAGGGAGGTTACAATCTGTGGCAGACTATTGTGCTGCGGTACTGACATTTGCGGTTCTGCAGCAAATATTCAAGAACATACACACACAAAAATAATAGACTGTATGGGAAATACTAGATGCAAAAAAAACCCAGAAGATATACAGTGTCTCTTAACATGCTAAAGATATATTATTTTAAATGATAACACATGTAATTGAATTTTTCAGTTTTGGCGGTAATTGTGAAATTACAACTTTTCCAAATTTGTGATATATTCACCTTTGCATAATAATGATAATCCTTGGTGTGTTTTTTTTTATCATGATCATAGTATTTCCCTCATTATATATTAGGATTTCTTCTAATAGTATTTGCATAACTATCAATATTTGCTATTAGTGTCACTTTGGAAAGTATGCCTGTCAATTCACAATGCAATATGTAGCTTATACTAGTAGTTCTTTCGAGCTAATTGAGATCAATAAAGATCAAATACTTGCACCAAAATTTGTACATAATCTGATAATGTAATCTCATGGATATATGTTAAATATCATTCACACTTTTCTCACCATAAATTTACCATTTTGACTTAAATGTCCTATCACAATAAATATCTGGTATACCCGATACATTTATGACATTAATTATTAAAAACAGACATATTGGTGTTTTTCAAAACGATACACGAACATCAATTCTTGATTTCCTTCCAGTTAATAAATATAGTACACAACTTTATTATTCATCTCAAATGAAATATGATGGTGTAAACATCAAGATGTTGTCAGTTGTTTTAATCTTAAAAGTATTAAATTTTCATTCCTGCTAATCTGAAATTATTTCTACTCAAATGACTGGTTACAAATTGTCGGGGCGGGTGTCATGGCAACCGACCTTCCTGGAGCAGAGTTTTTCCCGTTTTTCCGACTAAATTACCAGCACATTAAACCAGGGATTCCATCACTCACCAATTACTTCATGTCAGATAACACTTCTGACAATCCAGTCAAGGAAAACATTGTGAATAAACATACCATAATGAAATTTCACCCCTGTATTTTAAGAGAGAGATTTTTTTTTGAAGACGCAACACCCGAAATGCCAGCGAAAACCTACAGGTTTGACTGTAAACAAAACTATCAGATCTAATTGCTTCTTGGGTAATAAAACAAGATCTAAGTAACGCTCTGTGACACTTATTTCTTTTCTCCGGGGAATTCTGATTCTAGCCCGAGTCTGACAGTTCCGACAGCTACGGTCTACAAGTACAAGTACAGCCAGATCTGCAATGGCGGCCATTTGCGATTTACGGTGTACATCTTCGTTCAAATATGTGTACCATTTTCTGCGTGGCACGAGTCTGATAAACATCGTCGATTGTGAAAAATTCATGCTTAGTACCTCGTCAGTCCCTTGATGCGCGTTAAGTAATGTTGATAAGAAATGCTGCATTCTTACGAACATTTGAGATAAGTCTTAACTATCTGGTCTACATGCATAATTTAGTTTTATCTGCTACCTAACAGGAGATCTGATAAGATCGGTTCTAATGTTTCAATGGAAATATCTCTTGATCCAAATATGATCATGCATAGCTGTGCGTTGAATGAGTGAGTGAGTGAGTGGGTCGGTGAGTGAGTGATTGGGTGGGTAAGTGGGTGGGTAGGTGTGTGGGTAGGTACGTGAATGAATGATTGTGTGGGTAGATTGGTGGGTGAGTGAGTCATTGGGTGGGTAAGTGTGTGGGTAGGTAGGTGGGTGAGTGAGTGATTGGATGAGTGGACAGGCGGGAGAGTGGGTGATTGGGATGGTGAGTGAGTGGGTGAGTGAGTATGTAAGTAGGATTGGGTGAGTAGGTTATTGAGATGGTGATTGGGATGGTGATTGGGATAGTAACTGAATGAATGACTGAATGAGCGACTGAATGAGTGACTGAATGAGCGACTGAATGAGCGACTGAATGAGCGACTGAATAAGTGACTGAATGAGTGACTGAATAAGTGACTGAATGAGTGACTGAATAAGTGACCGAATGAGTGACTGAATGAGCGACTGAATGAGCGACTGAATGAGTGACTGAATGAGCGACCGACCGAATGAGTGACCGAATGAGTGACTGAATGAGCGACTGAATGAGCGACCGACCGAATGAGTGACTGAATGAGTGACCGAATGAGTGACTGAATGAGCGACTGAATGAGCGACCGACTGAATGAATGACTGAATGAGCGACTGAATGAGTGACTGAATGAGCGACTGAATGAGCGACTGAATGAGCGACTGAATAAGTGACTGAATGAGTGACTGAATAAGTGACTGAATGAGTGACTGAATAAGTGACCGAATGAGTGACTGAATGAGCGACTGAATGAGCGACTGAATGAGTGACTGAATGAGCGACCGACCGAATGAGTGACCGAATGAGTGACTGAATGAGCGACTGAATGAGCGACCGACCGAATGAGTGACTGAATGAGTGACCGAATGAGTGACTGAATGAGCGACTGAATGAGCGACCGACCGAATGAGTGACTGAATGAGCGACTGAATGAGTGACTGAATGAGTGACTGAATAAGTGAGTGAGATGCCATTTTTCATGCCATTTTTCACAATACCAAACTGACCTTGCTGCGTGCTAAATACGGTAGGACAAACCTGTAGATAAATACTCTCTGTGGTTTGTAAATGATGCATCATACTAATTGCACACACAGTATTGTTTAGGGATGAGTCTATTTATACAGTCTTCTGGTATCCATAATGGATGCACCCATTTCACAAACAGTGTTTTAGTGATAATATCTAACTAATTGCTTCACAGTTAACAGAGCTCTCGTGCAAGAACCACCCCAATGTGATTAGTGTTATTGTGAAAACTAACGTAGGACAGTTACCACTCACCGAGTAATTAATTTGCCACACTTTCTATTTATATTTATCGTACAAACCTCTTGGAGTAAAAAAAAAATCACAAAACAAAAAGATTAAAATAACATTGTGTTCTAGCATAAATTATGAGATTTGCACTTAATGAGTACATCTAGGATAGGTAACTCAAAAAAAATGTCTGCATATTTCAGCATTCTGCAGGGGTTTCCCCAATTCCATCATTCACAGTGTCTGCTCCACTCAGGCAGGGCTAACAGCTGTCAATAACGGAAAAAATAACACTTGACATGTTGGTTACACCTGAGTGCTTAACATGCAGACGTGCAACCAGCGAGCAGACGTGCAACCAGCAATCAGACGTGCAACCAGCAATCAGACGTGTAACTAACAACTTCATGGACGAAGATTGGTTTTTCAAACATGGTTTGATGTATTGCTAATTTGATTCTTTTCCTTCAGGAAAATACTCTTGATGCAACACAGGTGAAGCACGTTGTTCGTAAAACGAATAAACTTGTAAGATTTTTTTGTTGTTTTGTTTTGTTTATAGACAATCTCGCCCAAGTGTCTTTGGATATCAAATACATCAACACGTCAAACACAACTTGTAAACGTAATAAAAACAATCTGTAGAAAAGAGGATAACATTTCTAGAGAAGCAAACAAAAAATAGAGAAAAGGGTTTAACTGTTGAACAGCTCCAGGCATCTAGAGATGCCCAACAGGGCCGTGATTTTTTTTATTAATCCAGGCAGGATAAGATTCATTATTATCTGTGTTACTGGGTATATTCATAAACTTATTGTCATTGATGTTCAGCTGATATATAATATCATACGTTTTAACTTTACTATCGCATTGAGAGAAAATATTGAAATCGAGCAGGATAAGATTAGTTATTATCTATGGTACAGGGTGGTAAATTCATAAAACAATCATGTTCTGTTAGTTTTCTTGGCTTTTCAGATTTTGTGATATTTATAGTATGTCTTAACTTTACTATTGCAGTGAAAGAGAATATTAAACTCAGACAGGATATGATTGATTATTATTATCTATGGCATAGGGTGATACATATATTCCTAAAACCATCAATGGCATCATGTTCAGCTAGTTTTCTCAGCTTTTAGATAAGTATCATATGTCTTAGCTTTACTACAGCAGCGACAGAGAATATTGAAATGTATTTGTATATTAGCCGCCAGGTTAGTGAATTAAGACTTGCGGCATGTTTTTTTTATCATTCTGACAATCAAATAACTCTCAATGTTTCGTGTTGCACAACACCATTATTGTTGGGAAGATAAATATTTTCAATAAAATGAACTTCTTTCAAAGGTTTGTTAAATATTTTCAGTATTTTCAAATGAGCATGTGGCGCATATTTCATGCATTCATTAGTAAGACAGCAAATCATGAGTGATCAGCATGGCACTCATGCAAAATCATTAATATTAATTCAAACATTAATTATTCACAATTTTTTTGTATGGTCTGATGAACATATTATTAATATTGGAATAATAATAAATCATACAATTCAAATTAGAATTAATAAAATAAGAATTTGTAATTCTCCAAATGTGATTATTCTTACACTATTAAACAATCATACACTATTAATATCCAAACATTGAAGTGTAAATGATCTTCAACACAAACATGTTTCTTATATCAAGTGGATAATTCACATGATTAAAATTTAACAACATATTCAAACACATTGGAAATAAATTATGATTAAAGCTTTCAGATGATTATCAATCACCATTTGTCGCCAATTTAATTTCCATAAATGGATGCTAGATATAGAATTTTTAAGAGGAATGATACCGGTTATCTTACCACTGTTATCTTATAGCATTTACGAAGGAAATATCCTGAAGGATGGAAAATGTTTGGCATCATATGAAAGATTGAAGAGTGAAAGTTAAAGATAGAATTACATGGTTTTTTTTCTGTCTCTTAATTCTCAAGACATTTATTGCTATGAATTTATCTAAATCTGCTGCAATGATCTCTAGAGTAGAATAGTATCTTTTTCAACTTTTCTAGCTGCCATTTTGTGGAAGATCGAAAGATGCACTCTATATATATGCATGCACAACTGCAATAAGTTTTTATTAAGACATTACAATCAGTCCTGGTTATCTAGATAAAAAAAATAACTCGCTTTATAACCGAGTTATTTTTCCCCAAGATAGACTTTTAAGTTAACAATTGGAACTATTTTTTTTCGATAAATGCAAATTGCTGAGTTGAGCGAAAACTCAGACTTTTGTCATTTTAGTTTGGTTCGAGAATTCAGGCACAGGTCTATAATGACTACTGGTATCCTACATAATGTGTATCTAATAACTTCACCATGTATTTTGTCATACATATAAAAGTCTTTGGATAAACTGACCATCAAAATAATAATACAGCATTGCAGACAGCACATATGTAACAAAATAATAGTGATTGATTTATTGCTTTAATTAAGTCGCGATTCACGTACTGTATGCAATGATATGATTACGTCCAATATTCGTAGACCTAATAATAATCAATACTGAAAGTTTATATTTTATGTGATGGTACTTTAATTGGTAGATATTAAAAGAATAATAAATGTTACAGTAAAGTCATAGAATTAATTATCTAAATATTTTTTGGCAATAATTCCATAATATGATTATTATCTTGTTGAAGAACACACAAAAAGAAGATATAATTTGACATGTTTTACTCAAAAAAATGTACCTATGTTCAGATCCTTTCTACTTCCTCAAAACTGGTTTGCGAAGATCAAGTTTATTCTGATAATTGGCCTGAAAGGGATCCAATGTGAATCACATAATACTGTTTTCATGACAACTAAATCCACGTCGTCTCTCAAAAGAGTGTGACAGTGACAGTCCCTTGTAGACAATCAATCCCTGTCATATACTCCTGACAGGGTCATCATTCCACCTTATCTGACCACTGTTATTCATTGTATTTCTCTAAAAGCTAAGTGGGGAGCTCGTGAATCTCTGCCCACGGACCCAAATTGCTGACCGGTACTGGGTGGTTCGCCCAGCGATGGCAGCGGATTTAAACGCAGCCAGACATCACCTTACCGCGAGTGACACTGTCCAGAATGAGTCGCAATTGACATAGCAAATTGACAAGAAACAAAACCCAGAACATCCTATTGAAATACGGAGTTAGCTGCTGCGTCTTTGCTTTTGACGGATTGCTGCACAATTGCATGGTGTACCGAGGGAACCAATCGGGGCCGGGGTTGTTATCGCAGAGGCGGCAGATGTATCGGCAAACTGACATAAATATACGTGGTGCCACATGCATCACCCTGGCTGACATCCCCAGACTTCTGCCAGCGTCAACGTAGCTGCAGACGAACCACTTGAACAAATGACGCTGTTATTCAACACAGATAACAGACAATTAAAACAGTCAGCAGTGCTTCAATATCAACCTGCAGATTGCCGTGAATGTTATTTTAAAAAGCAAATTTTTTAAAACTTGTATGATCATGGTGATGTCAAGCCCTAGTAGCCTCATTCTGAACTTATGATATTGAGATTTTTTTCTGGAGCCTTTTGATAGCTCTACTATAACAAGTCATAACTCCATTTACATCACTGCATAATAGGAATTCTGTGCTTATGATTGTTCTTTGGAACAGGCCCCAGATTTGAAATGATATAACATTAGATATGACAAGCCGATGCCTCGAAGGCAAACACTGACATCCATATAATATACTGTCACACATTTATGAATATTAATTACCTTATCAGTTGTCTGAGAATGCTTAATGAGAAGAAAGGTGATTTTAATATGGATTGACTGACATTTATCTCGAGATAAGTGAGATAAGACAGAATACAAAATGAGATAAGACTAATAGAAAATGAGATAAGGACAAAGAATCATAAGAGAAACAGAAAAGTCCGTCAAAGAACGATAAGCATTCCAACTATAATTGATTATTAAATAGTATTACTTCATATTATCGCATCTTCTTACTAGTTTTCACTCCATATAAGATGATAAATCATGAGTAATCCACACTGTAATATGGCTTTAATTTTGTTTTAATTAACTGTTAAACTTACTGAGCTAATATCAAATGCACAACTGAAGATCTTATGATAATAAGAATATGACACAGGCACTAAACAAACAGTTTATCATGTCTTTGTGTATTTGACCTCATATTTGATCTCAGTTTCATTCCATATTATAGGTATCAATTTCTCATGTTTCCACTAAACTTGCAACTTTTGTTGCCCATAATTACGTTAAACTGAATAACTGATAACGTAATCACCTAGTTTTAATTATCAAATCAGCAGCAAATTGCGACATTGGAATGTCAAATACTTGGAGAATATACAAACTAGACAAATCATGCATAATTGATTATCTTAATGTTTCTTGAACATTAGACGACTTAAAAACATGAGAGAAATAAATAGGTTTATTGGATTACAAGATGATGATTTGAAGATATTTTTAGAGAAATATCCACAACTTTCTAAATTAGTACAAATTAATAGATCTATTCTCATGCCAACGTTATTAACAATTAAGATAATTATAAATGTTCCAATGGTATCAAAATTGAAGCTCCTGCCATGGAATATTGAGGGGATGGTAGGAGGGGGAGGTAGGGCAATGGTAGAACGTTTGGAGTTCGGAGCCAAAGGTCTGGGTTCAAATCCTGCCCCAGGAACCTGGCATCAATGTCTTTGAAAGTTACCTTTCTGACGCAATCATGATACATTGAAAGTATGCACTGTCTGTAGCATGGCAATGCAACTATCATCCTTGGTCTGTCACTACCAGCCGGTGCTTGCAGGTTTAATGCAACATTCTGTGTTATGGATATTGCAGGTTTCCTCTTGCCCTAAGCAGAGAAGCTGTGATATGAGTGTAGGAATCTCTTAAGTGGCTCCAAATTCCAATTTAAAAATAATAAACAAATAAATCCATGGAATTTCCCAAAATCACAACCTTCTGAACTGAGACCATGGGGAAACTTATCATAATATCAGTAGGAGGCGTGTCAGGACACATAGATTTGGATTGGTTTGGTGTCATCTCAGTGAAATTGATAAATCTTGAAACTCATCAGTCACAACTATGTAGTATATAGATAAGGGTGTTGTGACATTTTACGCAAAATGGGTAGAGTGAATGTGTGAGTGAGTGAGTGAGTGAGTGAGTGAATGAGTGAATTATTGTTTCACGTCATAGCGGGAATCTTTCAACCATATGGATGAGTAGAAAAAGTCAATGCTATCCTTTGGGTGATAAAAACAAAAATTGTAGGCCAAATAGAATAGATTTGTTTTTAATACTATAATAGACAGAATGACACACACATATTGAGGTAATTGTTGGCAAAATAAAATAAAGAAGAAATGATATGTTCCCCAATGAGTTGAGAATGTAACTGAGCGCACACTGATCCATTGACCGAGATACTAATGTAGCACGAAAACTGAAAAATTTAAATAAAAGTTGTAAAAATTTGAAGTAATGGTTAAAAGCAAATTGCAAAAAATACAACTGAAGTATGGTATCAAAATAGTAGGTTATGTTTACTGTATCAGAAGCTGTAAATATTGTCAACAAGTTTACACACATTAGCCTCCTATGATCCACATCTTACACACTACACAGGCCTACAAATGTCTTAACACTCTGATCCCAAACCCTGATGAAGCTGAAATGAATTACGAATGATTTACCGAATGCTATAATTGCCATGCCAATAACCATAACTGCAGTTTCCCTAATGATTTATATAGAATTGTGATTAATTTTTGTCCACAATTTCCTATCGTGCATCAAACATTTATGAAGAACATCGAGACAGATCTGTGTATCCATCAGCCCAAGGCGGGGGAAATTGTGCCACTCAGACCGACATTAGTAATAAGAATAGCACCATACCAGTTTTTCTTATTAATCATTTTCCTCATAAACGAGCAACAGCTTTGTCTGCTGCTTGAAGAGGCGAAAACCTGGTGGTCAATTTGTTATTAATGAGGACAATTTAAATTTTTTATGTTTACTGTGGTCAATTTTGTACCGAGTTTCATATATCGCAGAATGTACTGTATTATAATAATGTCGTACTACTGGCAATTCCAATGTACATACCACAAAATTTTGCAGTTGTACGTTAGGACAAGATGAAACTTTTTTAGCAGGGGCTGCCCGATTTTAAGGGCCAGAGTCAAGGTCAGTTCATGGTCAAAGGTCAAATATTAATAAAATGTCATTTTCACCATATTTCATCAGTTGATATTATTTGATTTGTTATTACTTTAAATGACCAAATTAATGTTGAAACACACAATCTCAGATAATGTACTTATTTGCAAAATTCCAAAATGGTCACCATAAAGCTAACAATGGCCGCAATGGTATTTTGCACATTATTTTTTAATTAATTTAATATTAATAAAAATGGAATAATAATGTTGTACTGTACTATTGGCAATTCAAATGTATGTAACATTGTACCCCTTTACTGTACATATATACTCCTGGCCTGCGTCTCATGAAAGGGTTGTACTGTACTCCGGACCTAAATCAGTGTATGCCATGCTTTTACTAAAAAGGAAGTGACGTAAACCTTGATTTACAATAAGCCTCCCAGTAAGACCCTTTCATGAAACTCAGGCATGATGTCTCATGGTCTGTATTTTACTTACGAAACATTGAGTAATAAGATAGTTTTGAGGAAGACGTTATGTTAAATTGTTGTAAAATTACATTTTCAAGTTGTTAAATGCAACAGAGATTTTTATTTTTATTCTGCGTCATAGCCCACTCACTGGCTTAATTAAGTTGAAATAATATTACATGTATAAACCTCTTCCTGCGGAATTAGGCCCAGGTACAGCTCTTTAGGACATCTCTGGTTGCCTTCAGCATGGAGAGGGTTAATCCTCCTAAACCCTTTCAATTGAATAAAATGATTAAATGTAGCTTAAAATATTCCTTACAAAACTGCTTCCTTAATAAATAAATATATATGAACTAATTTCACACTCGATAAAAGATTTAATACGGTAGGTTGGAAATATGAATTTAATCAGATATGCTTTTTATGAAAGTCAGATTAAATTAAATTTAGCATCAATTATTATATATATTTTAACCAATATTTAAGTGAGTGAGTGAATTATTGCTTTACGTCACAGTAGGAATCTTTCACCCATCTTTAAATCTTTAAAATTAGGATGTAAAACTATTTTTAAAATACACATGGCCTAATTATATGTTTACATAAAAAAGGTGAAAAGATTGTTAAATCGTTGCTGTACAATGACAAGGCTCAATTGAGTGAGTGAATATGGAGTTTAACGTTGCTGCGGGAATCTTTCACCTATTTGCGACGAGACAAGACTCAAGAGGGTATTCATAAACATTTTTTAAATTGGTAATCAATAATTGAAAGTGGATACTGATCTTCAGACGAATATATGACAAGATTATTTGTAAAACAAGCTGAACTATTAAATTATATAATTTTTACATCACAATACAGTATTCAAGAAAATCCACTGCTGCATATCATAGGAGGAAAACCTGCAATAACTTATAGTTAAAGTATATGATTAGTTTGATTATAAAGATCAAGTGTAGTACATAGCTACCATCTCTATTTATACATTAGAGGATATTTTAAAAAAAAGAGAAGAGTTCTTAGCTACCATTGAGTAGAACGGAGTGGGAGAGATAATACTTTCACAAGATGAGATAGATAGATATGATATGATAGAAAAATAATGTGAATACAAATTTCTCTATTCATTATTTATTGCATAAAATGCAGCGAAAAATATCCAACTTTCTTAACTCATTATAGTTGATCTAAGGATGGATCAAGCTACTGTATTCCCCTGCCCCTAATTTAGTCACAGCTTCCATTTTAAGAATGATATATATAGGATTATGTTTACATTGTTAATATTCAAAACAATTTCCTGGATGAATAGAATTGATTTTATTATGTAGGTGATTATGGAGTTTAACGTCGCTGCGGGGATCTTTTACCCATTTGCAACGTGATTTTTATTAGGATAATATACTAAAAATGGTTCCCAACTTCACATTGTCAATATATTTTGTTGAAAGTTAAAAACTAAGTGCAGAATATATTTTGCCTCAATGTGTGTGTGTGTGTGTGTGTGTGTGTGTGTGTAATTTATGTGTGTGTGTGTGTGTGTATGTGGGTTTGTGTGGGTGTATATGTGCATACGTGTGTGTGTGTATGTGTGTGTGTGTGTGTGTACAGTTAAGTGTGATCAGGTGAACTTAGAAGCAAGACCTCGATCGCTTAAGTTAGTTAAGCAGCAAACAAAAACTGCTTTAAGTGCAGGCTGAGTCTCCTTCAAACATGCCTGCTTCCAACAACTGTCAATTACAATCAATCACTCTTCGTTAACACGTCATTAACCATTGTTTCTTCTCAACTGACCAGAAAATGCCATTATAAAAGATTTGAGTTTGCTAAAAACATTCCCTCCCAAATATGTGCTTCCCTAGATCTTTGTATGCCATAGGATTATGAGGCCTTGCGTAGAGGTCTTGTCAGTCCGGATCTGTCAGTGTGGATGGGTCTGTCCTTGTGGATCAACCGTGGATGGCCGTGGATGGCCTGAGTCCTTTCTAAAGTAAATTACACTTGTATGCACTGGTAATTCTATTTCATCTAACAGAAATCAGTCTGGATGGCCTGTGGCAACACATCGTCTCGGGAGCAGAATCTGCCTCTCCAGCTACGCCACCTTGCATTAGTTTCAAGAGTTGCCGCTGGTAGGATCCTACTAATTACTAGTCACATATCACCTTAGCCATTTCTCCCCCCTCGACCGTTTTACCTACCAGATTAACCCTCCCGATAAAAGAAGCCCATGTTTTCTGCTCTTTAACATTTTATTTCTTTTCAGACCGGTTGCACGTGTCTAGACGGCCGTGGACATTTTGTTTTCCTCCGGAATATTTCCCTGTGACAGTTTGCGTTGATTTACACGCGTTGATGATTGTCAATATCGCAATAATGGCGTGTAATAGCGATTGTGCGATGTACATCTCCCTGTCTTTAGCTAGTTGCCAACCAGCGAGACAAGTTCACCACTGATCACAATAAATCACAAGCACTTAATGGGCTACCTGTCACTGTAACACAACCACTTCTTCAATAAACGTGGGGAGGAAAAACAGGTAGAGGTGTCAAGCTCCCCCCACCCCACCCCACATTGCCTTTACTTCCCCCATTCACTCGGCCCCTCCCCCTCCTCCCCCCAACTCCCTTCCCATACACACCTCCCTTTTCCTGATTTCCCCTGTATTCGGGGGGGGGGGGGGGGGGGGGGGGGGGG